>JAJAGP010002223.1:0-127480 GCA_025084515.1 Ancistrus triradiatus
GTCCATAGGACAAACAATCAGTCGTACACTGCACAAATCTGGTCTTTATGGAAGAGTGGCAAGAAGAAAGCCATTTCTCAAAGATATCCATAAAAAGTCTCGTTTAAAGTTTGCCACAAGCCACCTGGGAGACACACCAAACATGTGGAAGAAGGTGCTCTGGTCAGATGAAACCAAAATCTAACTTTTTGGCGACAATGCAAAACGTTATGTTTGGCATAAAAGCTACACAGCTCATCACCCTGAACACACCTTCCCCACTGTCAAACATGGTGGTGGCAGCATCGTGGTTTGGGCCTGCTTTTCTTCTGCAGGGACAGGGAAGATGGTTAAAATTGATGGTAAGATGGATGGAGCCAATTACAAGACCATTCTGGAAGAAAACCTGTTGGAGTCTGCAAAAGACCTGAGACTGGGACGGAGATTTATCTTCCAACAAGACAATGATCCAAAACATAAAACAAAATCTACAATGGAGTGGTTCACAAATAAACTTATCCAGAATGGCCAAGTCAAAGTCCAGACCTGAATCCAATCGAGAATCTGTGGAAAGAGCTGTTGAAAACTGCTGTTCACAAACGCTCTCCATCCAACCTCACTGAGCTCGAGCTGTTTTGCAAGGAAGAATGGGCAAAAATTTCAGTCTCTCGATGTGCAAAACTAATAGAGACATACCACAAGCGACTTGCAGCTGTAATCACAGCAAAAGGTGGTGCTACAAAGTATTAACGCAAGGGGGCCGAATTATTTTGCACGCCCCACTTTTCAGTTTTTTGTTTCTAAAAAAAGTTTAAAATACCCAATAAATTTCGTTCCACTTCATGATTGTGTCCCACTTGTTGTTGATTCATCACAAAAAAATTACAATTTCATATCGTTATGTTTAAAGCCTGAAATGTGGCAAAAGGTTGAAAAGTTCAGGGGGGCCGAATACATTTGCAAGGCACTGTATATATGTCTATAGAGTTTTGTACTGATTACTATATCAGTATAGTCTATATATATATATATATATATATATATATATATATATATATATATATATATATATATATATACATATATACATACACACACACACTACATTACTATATCAGTATAGTCTATATATATATATATATATAAACCCACACTGATATAGTAATCAGTACAAAACTCTATTAACATGGTAAGCAATGGTTTCTTAAAATCAGGGTTTTTTAACCTGTTGAGGGTCCATAAACGTTGTCATTAAGTAATAATTTTATGCATTTATGCTCCTATGTACATTTGCTGTGAATGTATCTGTGATATTCATTACATATATGAAGGGGACCATATATTCTCATAATTGTATATGAACTCTATATCTGTACATTGTGAAAGAATATAATATGAAGTAATCCCATACAAATATCAATGTTACAGATAAAATAGTATTTTTTAAAAACAATATTCAGCCTATTTATAATTACTTGGATAGAATTTTGAGTAAATATGAATTATGAATCAAAAATCACTCTCAGATAGAATGTCACAGTAAATAACGTTTATTGTTTCTGAAACAGCTTACTGTCATCAGTATGTTGTTTCATAGCATGCAGCTCTTTGAGTTCTGTAGTGTATTGGTCGCAATTTCCCTTAAAGATCACACGAGAACATATGCATTCTGCTTTATTGATAAGAAGCTTGCACAATCACTTGCACCTTATTTGTAAGTAAAAGCTAAGTTCTTATGTAAAATTCATAATGCCCAATAACATTTAACAAAATTGGAAGAGGTCCACTTAAAGCCAATTGTCCCAGACTGAAGGCAGCGATGCTCCAGAGGTCCACTTCCAGAAATGTCACTCAGTGCTGACCATCGCTAAAGTAACAGTCACTGTCCATAAGCGAAAAATAGCCACCATAAAAAGCTTTCAGATGAAACTCTTGCTTTATGAAGGAAACACACTCTTCTAGGAACGAGTCATAATGAAGCCATAATGAGGCACCTGTGAAAGTGTAAGTCTTTTTTTGTGAGACTGGCCTTTTCTAAAGAGCTATCAATCAGCTCGAGCTTTCATGACATTTCTCTGGCAGTTTTCTATATAGCCATACTGTGTGTGCTATTCCCTTTGCCCTATCTGCTTTTTTTCTCCACAAACTCAGATTAATAGCCCGTGGAGTCTGAAAAGCGGCCTATTAAGAGGGTATGTATCATCAAACCTTGAGTTCAGGTGACAGAGAAGTAGGGAAGAGAAGAAATAAAAGGCAGTGAGAGAAAAAAAGAGAGAGAGAGAGAGAGAGAGAGAGAGAGAGAGAGAGAGAGAGAGAGAGAGAGAGAGAGAGAGAGATCTAACTGTCCACTGAAAGTCCATACAAAACTCTCTCGGCACCTTCTTATAGGTCACCAACATGACACTAACTTGACACAAGCAGTATAACACTCACACTGAAGACAGAAAAAAATCAACTACCTTTAATTAAAGGACCAACAAATGGATGCTCCACAACTCACCTCAATCAGCCAGGTCATACTTGGCTTGACCTTATTTAGAGTGCCCACATAAAATCCTCATAAAGGGTTTGAGAGCCCCTCATAAATGACAAAGTACCTTCATACAGTTACGGTGGAATGGAAAAATACAAGGTCAGGTCATAAAGTTGTTGATGAATTGTAAGGCATTATGTTCATATTTGACATCACTGGATACAAGCATCGAAGAGCAGACACGTTTAGCTACTTTTCAAAGAGTTAAAAGATCATCCACAGGTTCTTCCAGGAACACTCAGTGCATCCATTGTACCAGGTATGGCCTGCTCAGACTTTCACTTGTACCTTGATTTGATTACATCAGCAGGGTGACAGGGATGATCAGGTATGCCTGAACAGATAGTCAATGTGCTTTTTTAGATATTTTTTATATATATAAAATCGGTTTAATGATTTAAATGAACAACTAACCTAATGTTGCACTGCATTAAAACCAGAGTTTTAGCTCTGATTGTCAAATGGTCCATCTCTACTTCACTACTACCATTTTATCAGTAATAGATGTAATTTCAATAATAAATAATTTATGTATTGATGGCTGCAGGGACAGCTATAATGACCAGGAAAAAAAAAACAAAAAAACATTTTGTTCGGAAATGTATTTCACCTACTACTTTCACCATTCCCTGTGTCATTTCTGGGGCAAAACATCACACAGTCTTTAAAACTGATGAAGTTACATTTCTACCGCTGAGTTCTATCACTGAGTCGGGAACAAGGTATTTAAACAAAATTCTCATGACATCGTTTTCCACAACTATGCTGTTATTGTAACATTGTGATATCAGTCTCTAGGCCTGACAGAAAATATTTCATTAATAAAGTGAAAATCAGAGTAAAAACCACAGAAAGTCATTTTCTTTAAGTCAACCCCTGATTAAACGTCAAGGCATGGGTAACAATCCCATACTAGAAAGGACATACAATGCACAGTAATGAGAGTGACCCAAAGCTGCCCCCAGCTGAGGCCTCTGTGCCTTCAGACCATTGCATTCACTTCAGTCGTGAATACTCTCAATCATCAATAGTGGCACCATGCTCGACCACATTCATCAGGATTTTCCTTTAATAATGGAGTTAGCCATCCTGCTCTGATTAACTAAACTGTCTCTTTCCTCAGAGGCTAAAATAAAAAGCCCACCTGAACGCAGAAGAGTAGAGGCACAAGTGGAATCTCTATGCAGGACAACTATGGCATGTAAGAATAGAGTAGGTGGACATGAAGTCAGCTTTTTGTAATAATTTACACAATTCACACTAGTCAATAGGTTGAAATAATGTATTGCTGATCTTAATGAAGTTGAATCCAGCTCTACATATAAAAGCAGCAAAAACAGGTCACATAGAGCCATACAGTGATGAGGATCCAGTGTTCTGCCACACAAATAATTGCTACAAACTGAGCATGTAATTCAATTTCCTGACCCGGCTGTAAATCACTAATTGCCAGGAAATTAGCTGCTGATAAATGGTGAAATGAGTGATTGTTGCTTTATGGGTATACCTAATCATAACGTGTGTTTTACCCGTCCGACAGCACTGATGGAAATAAAACGCTGGTGGCAGGCAGGAATGCAGCGCTTGCTTTAAACATGCATGGCTTTTCCTTCTCACACCACTCTAAGGGCCAACTTAGAGAACAGTAAACCAGACACATCTTTCAGCCTAAAAGGATTAGAATTAAACATTAATTCTCCTTTAGTGCCATTCCAAACCATACTGGCTTGGCATGGGCTGCTGCCTTTTAAATTATGTTTTCTTTTAAACATACCACTAAACTAAAATAGTAAAAAAAAAAAAAAAAGAAAAAGAAAAAAACACTACACAAGACGTAGATCATATTTTAGATACAATGAAGAACTAGAGATATTGGATGTTGTGGCGTAGTCTTGCCAGCATTGTAAGATCATTTTTATTGCTCTTGCAATGCTGCTACTTAGGGACCTTTTTTTTAAACCATCACAACCTAGAAGCCTGAAGCTGCCAGTGCCTATATATTAGCAGTGGAAAATATCCTGACCCTTGGCAGGCGCATTATGTTTCAAAATTCAGCTTAAATCACTGAGAACTCTAATTAGGGCCAACCACAGAGGAGTCAGCGGTGGAAGGCGGCTAGCACAGAGTAAGAGCATGTTGGCTTTACCAGCAGCAGCCTGCCAGGCTCCAATGCTCTACTTCACTGTCGGGGAAGTCGAGGGAACAGAAGGGGATGTATCTCAGGAAGCAGACTTCACACACTTAGGGAAAGAGGTGAATGAGGGAGGAGACACTGAGAAGCACTTGTAAACTTTAACTCATAGATTTACAGCCTTTTTTAAACATGTCATTTAATATCTGACAAAGTTTCTTGGCAACTACTGTAACGTGCCATTTACTGACAAATGGTCTTTTCCCATCTAGTAACCTTTGCTAGTAAGCATTGTATTGTAGTTTGTGAGATTTATCAGACTTCTTGTTTATGGTGTATTAACAAATGACGGTGTGAGTACCAGTGCATTAGTGTGTCTGTAATCTGTTTTTCTTTAATGCCTCAGTGTATCACCTTAGATATGCTTAGCTGTTTTTAACTTAATCTCTATATACCACATAAGGTGTATGGGCAAAGACCACAATATATAGTTTTGAGACATTTTCATATACTGAGAATCTTCTTTAATCAAAACTCCCTTATACAGTAAGTGCCACATGGTTATTGAGCTCTCCTATTTCAGCAACACCCACTTGTAACACATTCAAAATAATTAAAAAGCAGGCATTTCTGGATGGGGGTAGAATGGGTTGTACTGAATACTCCAGTGACTCTCATTTATAGTGACACAATTATAGGTTTCCGCTTTCAACAAGTCAGTTCATCAACTTTCTGTCCTGTAAAGTCATTATTAACTCTTTATCAACTTATCTCAGTCTCCAGAAAACCCTGATTCAATTTCCAGTCTGGACTCCATCTGTGTGGGTTTTCTCCAGGTACTTTGGTTTCCTCCCACATTCCAAAGACATGTGTTTAGGTCAGTTGGCTCTCTGAAGTGTCCCCCTGTGAGTGCCCAGTCACTGTATTCAGCTGGATAAAGATTGATAAAATAGGAAGGTAGCGGCAGGAAGGGCGTCGGGCATAAAACCTGAACCAGGTCCAATATGTGGATCAGATCTCCTGTGGACACTCCTAATGGGATCAGCTGAAAGAAGAAGAAGAAATAAAGAACTTTCCAGAAACACAATGTGTGTCACAATCTGTAGCCTACTAGTATACACTTGTACAATCATTACCAAAAATATTTTGTTGATTTTCATTATCATGCACAGAATTAGCAAAGTCAAAGGGAGCTGTCCCTGTTGACTGAATCTAGATGAGCACTGTGAAGATCCTCTATAAGACCCATTACCCTAAACATAGAATCAAGACAAAATGTACAAAAGACAAAGATAAATATTTTCTTCTCTTGACAGAACAATATGTGGACACAGTGGCTCCTTATGTAAACTGGCTGAATTGGAACCTCTATTAAGGGCTCAGTCTGCCTAGACAATTAATATGAGCCACCTATGGCAATTATTCCGCTACAGTGATGTTGTGTTAAGCACATAAAATACAAACACCTCAATATAGGAAACAATTCTTTAACCACAAGCTATTTCACCAAAACAGGGACATGAGAACTTGATTGTTTATAAATAACTACTGCCCAGTGGTACTCTGTGTTGCTGCTAAATGTTGCTAATATTGCTAAAGTAGCATGTTTGTCAACACTGGTTACTTTCAATAAATTTGTATTAATATTTAAGTATTTTGGTTGCACTTTTGAATCAAATCATCAAGTTGCGTGTTTTGAATTCAGAATTCAACAGCTGACTTTTTGCTTCTACTTTTGGTTTTACATTACATTTTTCAGTATAAAAAATTATTAATTGATTCCTGTACTGTGGATTCTGTGGAAATATTGTATCATATATTTTAGATTAACCTGAGAATGTATTGTGAGTATTCTTTGGTTGCATATGAAAATGGTGTGACTGCATGAGATTGTATTGCATGACTGTAGACAAAACAACACACAGACTTCTACAGCAAACAAAGCCATATATTGTAAACATGCTTCAGGTTCTCCTTGTCCACGGACTAGGCAGGTGTCCAGCACAGGAGACTGAAGAGCTGAAGAGTCTCTGTGCTCAACCCAGGCTTTAGGTCCAGCACCGAGTGCTTTTTAGACAGGCTTCATTAAACTGCTAGCTTAATCTGCCCCTCCTACACAAGTAGCGCAGGTAGCATTATCTCCATCTGCAAGTGAGTCTGTCTGTCTACGCTCAGGGCGTCTTGTCTCCTAAAAAATAATTGCCAGTGTTTCTGAAGTCTGGGCCTGGCTCATCTGCTTTGACAGGCCCCAGCATGCTGTAGGAAAGTGTGATACTACCACAGCCTAACCATTAACAGGGAGTCAACAACATCTGGATCTACTGGCATTCTGTATATGTGATAACTCGACAACAGCAAAACTCAGCTCACAGCTGATTAGAAGGTGGAGTTGTTTGTGAACTAGTGTTTGCCTTCAAAAATATACATGTATTTATGCCTTATAGAGTATATCCCCAGTTTAACTGTTCATCTGGAGCTGAAATAATCGGTGATAGAGGAGGCTGCAGCAGAGTAAGAGACGTGAAGCAATTAGATTGACAAAGGTGGCTCTGTGCCTGAGCTGGGCTATGAGGAGCCAGGCCGTCTGGGACAAGCAGGCAGCAGTGTGTCTCCTTCACTCAATGCATAATGTGCATAGAGCTCAGGAGAGATGTACACTGAGCTCAGGGACCAGATTCCTACACACACACATACACACCGGTTTGCCCGCACTACTTTATAAACTATCCTTTCCCACGGCAGGCTGACAGGTAAGCCCTGGAGACAACTACCTGGCCACTGTGACACCTGGGGGGTATTTCAGAAAGCAAGTTTATTGAAAACTCAGAGATAGTTGACTCAGAGTTTACGGATACTCTAGGTTTTCGTTTTCACAAAGCAAGTTCAGCTTAACTTGGAGTCAGTTACTCCGGCAACATACTCCGTGAAGCTAAGATGTTTGCTAGCAGGTTTACTTCAACTAACCCTGAGTTTCTCACATCGAAGCACACATACTACTGAGAAATCTCCATCGGGAGAGGCTGATCAGACCCCGCTTTAATGTTTCCTCGTTCCCTGATGATTATCTGTGAGAGCCTTACTGTTTTTCAACAAAGTCAATCATTTCTATTAACAATTTTCTCCACTCTCAATCGCTCGTATGACACTCCGTGGACATTCCCTGAGATCGGAGCAAATTCTTTGTGTTGCGCTCCAGGTTTTTGCCAAGAAGAGTTTTCGATACAAAATTAGTGATGCTGAGCATATTTCTAAAAAAAACGTCTGTCGGGCTGTCAGAAATGTAACGCTTGTATTAAAATGGTTACTATAAAACTTTGTGGTGTTCCCAAGTCACAGAGCCACAAGCCCGATCAAAGAAGAATCCCACAGAATTTCAGGTATCAGTCTAAGCAACAAAGCTTTCAGACTTGAATCCGTTAATATAATTTTAATATTAATATGATTTTAGGGTTTCCAAGTGTGATTGGCTGCATAGATGGCACTCTTTGCTCAATGAAGGAGATTAAGTGAATATGAAGTTTTCCCACAACATTAATGTGCAGGTAGGCCTAAATAATAGCAATTTTGCATTAAAAATGAAATAGAATTCACAATACAGCCACTGCAGTTAATTACTGTTCTGCAGTATGAAGATCATATGTGATACAGCCCACATCATCAGCAACATGAAAGCAAAGTGGCCTGGGTCTGTACATGACTTGCAAAGTTTTCATGAGTGTACAGTGAGTGCTAGATTTGCCCATGGTGAATACATACAGTACATATAAGCATATCCTCTCATAATCAATATTTAGTTCTGTTTGCCACTGATTATTTAAACTGTATCCTTGTATTATCTATCATAGGAGAGTTGGTAATTACAGACAGAATGTACCCCTGCCAGCTCTATTTGCTGACCCCTTGTGCTAATCCTGAGCCTGACCCGCAGCAATGTTATAACTTAACTCAGTGCAGAACATGAGCCAGGGTAGAGATGACCATTGGGATTCTCAATGGCTGGTGATCAGACAATGTTCCACTCATCCAGTGATCGATCCTGATATAAATCCTGACCACATCGCTGATGCACGAGATGGAAGAGCAGTGAGAGACACAATCTGCTACCATCATTTCTGATTAGCCTATCACCTCCCCAGTGTCAAATAAAAACAATATACCTGTCTTTTTATGAAGTCTTCTTTATTTCCTGCAAGTACAAATGCAGTACCCAATAAAAAATGTACTGTGAATGTTCATAGTAAAACTATGAATTGCTTGACAGTTTTAATGTGAACTTTCACAATTTGACCATGAAGTTCACAATTCTACTATGAATTTTTGATTGTAATTTGGCCACTTCATGATTCCAATGTGAAATTTCATAGTACAACTTTAAACTTGGTTGACTATGAAGTGATCATGAATTATTTGAAAGTTGTACTATGAATTTTGGTGGTAATTTGGTCACTTCATGGTTCTACTGTCAAATTTCACAGTACATTTTTTCCTGTTTACAGAGGTTAATATCTTGTTCTTCAAACAAGTAAAATCATCCACCTGTGAGCACCTCATCCACTTTTAACTGATGTTCTAGCAGTTGTATTTCCATTATTGTCTTTTATATCTGCAGCTTTATGTGATCCATTTCTAAATTCGATTTTTCAATTTGTTTCTAAAAATACACTTTTTACGGGGAGCTACAGGAACACAAAAATGACATTGAATATCACAGTGCTAGGTCTAAGTCATGGGCCAATTCTGAACAACATCTTACTGAGGTATGTTGTGCTGTGGAGGTGGATGGACCCTCTTCCCCGTTGTAATTTCCAGCATCACTCTGTATGATCAATGGTTAGATGTTATTTTCAAGGTGTAAACCCCAGTAGGCCTCTCTGTATCTTCTCTCTCTTTGGCAGCTGACAAGGTTTCCTCATTACCTTCCTGAAATAAAAATGAACAATTTTCTGTGTAGTATTGAAAGTACTTACACGTGCATGGAGGTCTGACTCCACCAGATTACACTAACAGTAACTGGTATAAAATGGAAAAGACTAGACAGTTAAATTATAACTTTAACTAATTTTACTAATTTAAACAAGACAATGTACCTAATTGGACTTTTGTTTCTACAACACAGTTTCACAGTTTTTCAAATATGTAACTCTGAGTCACCATAAAATATGAAGAATCTGGAAAGGTAACAGCAGTCAATTACAAAGAATTGTACCGCTACAAGAAAATCGGTGTGCCAAGTTGCGTCTAGTAAAGGATGGGTGGGCATCACTGATCCCACAGTGGCAAAACAATGAATGTACATAAGTTTATATTCTTAATTTGAATGACTTGAATGAATTTGAAATGTAGGCCATTGGGTTCTGGGGGGTGGCTGGGTCAGAGGAGCATCCTCCAGGGATGCCTTCAGCAACAGGTCACCCAGTGTTTTGAATGAGGGCCATCTCTTCAGCCTCTGTGAGAGGTGGTGGTGGACCCCCACGTGTTTTTTGGCCCTCAGTGTCAGAGGTGCTACCAGCCGACGCTAGTGGGCAGCGTTGGACTGGTTTTTCCTTGGTAGGATCTCTGGCATGCCTGTCAGGAAGCTGCCTAATTGCGGCGAAATACGCAACACCTGCTATTTCTGGCTATTTAAGAGCCTGGCCAGTCTTAGCAAGTGTTGCACCATTCCAACCCCCACGCCGCCTGTATCCTGCTATCGCCCCCATGGATCGGAATCGCGATCGTACCCGCCGCGTGTTTTTGAGACCTCACCCATCTCTGGCTCTTCTATAAAGTTCCCGCGCTTCTTCCTTTATATTTTTTATTTTTATTAGGGACAGAGGATGGACTGGGCCCACCAAGGGGGTCAGTTCCTGTAGTGCTGGGAGGCATGAGGTATGACCAGTAGCTTATTGTAGGGTAAGCTTTTGTTTTCACCGCTATTGCGCTCGGCTGTCTCCTCCTCGCTCTGCCTGCCGCTGGGTGCCGTTCCGCGCCTGTGCTCTAAGCGTGGGTTCCTTCAGCACCTTGCACGGGTGGTGCACGGGCTCAGTTCCAACCCTTCTCCTGGGCTGGCGCGCCCGGGGGGATTCCCCCCCGTCTTCCTCTCTCTCGCTCACAGCAGCGAGGTCCTGAGCTTCTAAGTGTGATCAGCAGATTCGCTGATCATTGCCTTTCACTCAGATGCTCAGTTTTTCTTTGTTATTCATTTATTTGTTTTTTATTAATTATTGTTTTATTTCTTTTGTTCTTTTCAGTTCATTAATACCATCTGGAGCTAACTGCATTTGGGTCCCAATCCTTATTTTTCAGTTTTTACGGTTCGTCATTTCGTTTTTTGCTGGTGAACCATAGCACTCAGCCTTTTTCTATTGGCTATAATGGAGGTCAAATTTGAACACATCCAACAAATTTGGAGATTTGTATGTATAAAGGCATGTAGCTGTTGCTTTCAAATAGATAATATGAAATACTGTTGGAATGGCTGAACAATTGACTTTTTTTCTCTCTTAGGAAATTTTACTAGCTACTTACCTATATGATACAACCACTGAATATTATTTAATTAGGTAGGGTTAGGCTAAACAACATCACGATTGCATGTAATGATATTATACCTTACCTGTCAAGTCAATCCAAGTCAAGTCAGATCTATTTATATAGTGCTTTTTACAATGGAGCATTGTCTCAAAGCAACTTTACAAGTTTAGATTATCTTCTAATAACTACGTCCAATCCCAAATTTAGCAAGCTTAGGGCGACAGTGACAAACTCCCTAAGACTCAAAAAGGGACCCAACCTCCTTGGGCAGCGTAGATGATAAATCTAAGAGCAAAACTAAAGTCATGGAGTACCTGCTTGAACTATATTTTGTGTTTCATCTTCAGTTCCTGATAAGTATCTACATTTTGTGCTTGTTGGGTTGCACCTGCATAAATATTAACGTGCACACGCACAAACGACATTGACTCGGGCAGCATTTTTTTTTTTTTTTGCCACGCCAGCTCACATTCTTATGCTACTGTATTATTTTTTTCCTAAATATATGCTCATATTATTCATACGCATCTATTTCTAATTCCACTGGGTTGAAGTGCTAGGACTGATTATTTTTCCATTGCCGCGCTGATTCGTGTTATCTGCGTTCCATTGATGAGGGCTTTGTATTTCCTCATGCACAAGCTTTACTCAGGTTTAAAGTAACTTGGAGTTGACTGCACTAAACGTTATACCCCATTCTGAAACCAAAAACTCTTGATTTTGACAGTTCAGAGTTAGTCAAACCAGAGTTCAGGTTTGAGCTCAGAGTTTGTTAAACCTGCTTTCTGAAATACCCCCCTGTTCTCCACCATCACACAAATAAACACACTATACTCTCTGAGCTGCTTAGAACTGTATTTCAGTGCTGGGATCTGATCTACTATATCAGTGATAGTTGTCTGTATCTGGAGTTATTATTTTGTGAATTAACCAATGCATTATTTAAAAAGTCTTACATTTGGTTGACCTAAATTTTTAGTACTCTATAATGTTTCAGCTCCCTCTAGATGTGTTGACCATCATTGATTCCAATTCCTCAACCACTTATAACGAAAAAGTTCCATCAATAAACACTGAAAATATGTGGCTACATAAATACATTTTAAACTACAATTGTTACTCTCTAATAAAAGTGAGGCAGACATGAGAGGGTGTGTTTGATTAATTTGGAAATGCTAAGTGTACATAAACACAATGTATTTACAACTTGTTGCTTCCACATTTAAAAGCTGAATAAAACTGTAAAAGAACAACTTTGGTAAGACATTCTCTCAGGTTGGTTTTATCTTACGATCTAAATAATTGTCTTACTTCCCTTAGACTTATTTAAACAGGATTATTAGTTTCAATGGCAATATATCTGCCAAAAATAACTTCACATTCATTCATTCACTTTCCTATCCAGTTGATCCTAGACAAAGTCGCAGGAGAGCTGGCCGGCAGCGTAGGGCGCAAGGCAGGAACAACCCTAGGTAGGGCACCAATCCATCGTAAGGCACATGGGCACATACACTCACACATTAAGGGCACTTTAGAGACACCAATTAACCTAACACACATGTCTTTGGACTGCGGGAGTAAACCGGAGAACCTGGAGTAAACCCACCCGGACATGGGAAGGTCATGCAGACTCCACACAGAAAGGACTCAGACCACTCCATCTGGGAATTGAACCCAGGACCTTCTCGCTATGAGGTGACAGTGCTACCCACCAAGCCACCGCACTTAACATATATCAAAATACTTTCGTTCTAGTGAAGCTTATAATGGAGCACATTGATGAGAAACAATCTCAATGATCTTCAATCATTAAGCTAATTACCTAAGATTTAATGAAATTATTATAACTTATATACATTTGATGAACTGAACAAATATCAACAGCTGAGGTCAATATACCTAGGAGCTATGCTGACCTAATGAAATCCTGAAGACTATTCTAAGGATTACCATATTAATACAAATAAACCTCTTCTAATAGCTGAGCTGCAGCTGATCCTAGGAACTGACAAAAGCCCTGCCTTGACTGAGTAAAGTGTTGGATATGTGCTATACTGCTGTAGAAGATCAGTAAGATATCCCATCAACCACTTTAAACATTTTTATCGTCATTAATACAGCTCTGTCGTCTATACAATACCTTAGAGGCAGTGAGTGTAAACTCAGTAATAGTGGGTACTATGATCTGACTTCTTTCTTAGTTAGGACAGAGGGATGAAGCTTTCTGAAAGCACAATGGAATGTGTCATGTTTGTTACTCCCACTTAAAAAAGACATCTCGAGCAATGACTTTCTCGAACATCTTTCACTGAAAAAATGTGTATTTGAGATTGGTTAGAGATTTCTATGTTCTGCCAATTGCTAAGAATTTTTCAATCTGATGCTGTGGGTTTAGGCAAAATAGGGGCACATTCTTTCACTCCCCGTTAACTTGCTTGCTAAGTATAAAACATGCACATGGGATTAAATGCACAGTTGCAAGAAGATGTACTCTCCTTCATGCATACGCACAATATAGGCAGAGGGTGGTGAAAACTAGTACCCAGAGTGATGTACAACTGATACAATCTTACAATCCAAGAAACTGTGGGTTAAGGGTCTTGCTCAAAGACCCAGCAGTTCCAGCTTGGCAGAGGTGGGATTTGAACCCTAGACTTTCTGGTCTATAGTCTAGAACCTTAAAAACTGTGTTACCACAGTCCCAGACCACAGTCTCAGACTATAGTTTCAAAACATAATGTGGCTAATGCCATTTGCGATTCACAAAACTGCAATGATTTACCTACCAAGTGAAATCTTCACTTATTAATCCCAATTTCATTTGGGTTTCATTTCTCTGGGGTGGCTAGCCATTCCCCTCAGACCATTCTCTGTAAATCCTAGAAATGGCTGTTCATGAAAATCCCAGTAGATCAGCAGTTTCTGAAATACTCAGACCACTTTTAGTGTAACATTTAAACTCACTTAAATCACCTTTCTTCCTCTTTCTGATGCTCGGTATGAAATTCAGCAGGTCTTCTTGACCATGTCTACATAAATTTCTGCCATGTGATTGGTTACATGTCCACTGAGATGCTTTTTGGGTTTTGGTATTTTTGGCACATATTTATATGTCAGTGCAACTAGACAAAGACACAGACTTTGAAAACATACAGTGGGGCAAATGAAATTATATTTAAATACAATTAACTACAATTACATTTAAATATAATTAAATTCTTTAAAAATCCTACAATGTGATTTCCTGAATTAGTTTTTTCTCATTTTGTCTCTCATATCCAAGAAGTTGAATCTGTTCATCTGGACATAGATTTTGTTGGAGAAACATTTCGTCACTCATCTGAGTGACTTCTTCAGTCTCAGCAGTTGGAAAACTTCCCCAATCTTATATACAGCACGTTGCATAACGACTGGTACCAGCACCATTGCATAAAAATGGGACCGGTGATCAGTTTAATATGTAGATTGACATAGCCATTAACGACAATGGCCACGTGTGCCATTCACACATGATTGGGGAAGGGCTGTGATGGCTCCATTGTAAGATGGTGAGAGGTGTACTCTGAGGCCCCCTCCTCGGTTCAGGGATGGACGTTCCCTTTTTACAAAAATGGCTTGTTTTACTCCACGTTCAAACCATCGTTCCTCCCTATCAAGGATCATCACGTCTTCATCCTTGAAAGAGTGTCCACTGGCCTGTAGGTATGTGTAAACCACAGAGTCCTGACCTGATGAGGTAGCTCTTCTATGTCGTGCCATCCGTTTCACCAGTGGCTGTTTGGTTTCCCCGATGTACAATTCCTGGCAATCCTCCTGGCACTTCACAGCGTACACTACATTACTCTGTTTGTGCTGGGGGACCCGATCCTTGGGGTGGACCAGTTTCTGGCGTAGCGTGTTTTGGGGTTTGAAAGCCACTGAGATGCGATGTTTGGCAAATATGCGTCTCAATTGTTCCGATGTTCCTGCCACATATGGAATCACCACTGGTTTACGCTTAGACTGCGGTTGTTGTTCTCCTCTCGTCGATCTGCTGGAGCACTGTTTGGGCGTCTTACCGGCTTTGACAAAGGTCTATTTTGGATAACCACATTTGCCCAGGGCCTGCTTAATGTGAGATTTCTCTCCATCCTTGGCCGCTGTGTCAGTGGGGACGCTGTCTGCTCGGTGGTACAGTGTCCTGATGACTCCTAGTTTGTGCTCCAGTGGATGATGAGAGTCAAACCTTAAGTACTGATCCGTATGTGTTGGCTTACGGTAAACATCAACTTTCAATCGTCCCCCATCTCCAATCACAACCTCACAATCCAAGAAGGCTAACCTGCCGTTCTTCACATCCTCCCTGGTGAACTTAATGTGTTTGTCCACTGAGTTGATGTGGTTGGTGAAATGTGGCACTTCCTGAGATTTAATTTTAACCCAGGTGTCATCCACATATCTGAACCAATGGCTGGGTGGTGTTCCTGAATAGGATCTTAGTGCCTTCTTTTCCACTTCTCCCATATACAGGTTGGCCACGATGAGTGAAACTGGGGAGCCCATAGCACACCCATGTTTCTGCCTATAGTACTGCTCTCTGTATGTGAAATAGGTGGACTGAAGACACAGCTCCAGAAGCAAACACACCTGGTCCGAGTTAAGGGTGGTCCTATTGCTGAGAGTGGGGTCATCCTGTAGTTTCACTCGGACTACCTCTACTGCCTCAGAAACTGGAACGCACGTGAAGAGAGATGTGACATCAAACGAGACCATTGTTTCATCCGTCTCCATAATGATGTCCCTCCCCTTATCCACAAAATCCATGGTGTGTTCTGGATGTGATGATCCGTGCTGCTACAACGGGGTTGAGGATCGATGACAGAAACTGCCGATGTTGTAAGTCACTGAGTTGGTCATACACACAAATGGGCCGCAATGGCACATCCTGTTTATGTATCTTAGGCAAAACCATAACAGACTAGGTGACCGTGGAGTAAAAGAAGCCATTTTGTAAAAAGGAAACGGTCCATCCCTTAAACCGAGGAGGGGGCCTCAGAGTACACCTCTCACCATCTTACAATGGGTCACACAGTCCTTCCCAAATCATGTGTGAATGGCACAAGTGGCCATTGTCGTTAATGGCTATGGCAATCGGCATATTACAATGATCACAGGTCCCATTGTTATGCCAATGGTCAAGTTCAAGTCAAAGTCAGATATATTTATATAGCGCTTTTACAATGGAGCATGTCTCAAAGCAACTTTAAAAGTTTAGATTATCTTTCTCATAACTACATTTCCAATCCCAATTGAGCAGCCTAAGGCCGGGAACAGTGGCAAGGAAAAAAAAACTCCCCGAGTTATAGGAAGAAACCTTAGGAGGACAAGACTCCAAAAAGGGACACAAACTTCCTTGGGCCCGCGTAGATGATTAATCTAAAGAGCGAAACTAAGTCATGGAGTCAAAGTTCGAATAAAATGTGAACGTATGCACTTGACATTAGTGGCGCCGGGTGATGGGGCTGGAAGCTAATGACGGAAGCAGCTTGGACTGTTTTAGAGCTACAGCAGATGAACATCAGTGCGGGGCTGGAAACTTGCAAAAAACAGAAAATGTAATAGTTATGATTACGAGCCACAGTGCTATTAACAATCAATGATGCCATGACAATCACTGATGGCCAAGGTAGCATGATGCGACCCGGGCCCCGACAGCATTCAGCGTATAGCCAGCATAGCTAGAAAAAGGGAGAAAACTGGTAGGTAACACAGCCAAGAGGGATTCACATGAGACATTTGGCAAACCCAGGGAGGCAGAAGACAGCAACCCCAAAGTCTCTGATCACCAGAATGGACTCTTTAACTATGAACCCCCAGCTATGCCCTTATTTTTAAGGCAAGGATGCATGGAGTCAAGATCACGAGGACCGAAAGCCAGTCCTCAGCCCAGACCGCCCCCCACTCGACACTCCGGCTAACGGACAAGGCAGGCAGGCCAGACATGAGTCCAGGACTCCGGCCCCAGTGACCCCACGCATGCATCCTGGTCTAAATCTATCAAAGCCTGTGTAAATAGGTATGTCTTTAGCCTAGACTTAAAACTTTGGCGGAGTGTCTGAATATCGACGAAAGTGGGAAGTTAGTCCATAGTTGGGGGGCCAGTATGAGAAAGCCTCCCCTGCTGTGACTTTTTTTAATTCTAGGACTAAAAGAAGTCCTGCACCCCATGCGAACGATTAGACGAGTTGGATTGTCAAAACTAAAGAGTCACTCCAGATAATGTGGGGCCAGAGCCATGTAGAGCTTTTTAGAAAGTTATAAGACGTATTTTGTAATTCATGTGGAGGAATTTGATGGTAAACCAGTGCAGTAGTGCTGATAGAACAGGAGTGATATGATACAAATTTTCTCGTTCGAGTTAGCACTCGGGCGGCAAGCTGCGTTCTAAACTAACTGAAGTTATTTCTAGATAATAGAGCATCAGAAGTAAGGCATTACAGTAATCCAACCTTGAGGTTATAAACGCCCGAGAACAAGTTTTGCGGCATCATAAAAAGAGAGGATATTTCTACAGTTTAGCGATATTACGTAAATGAAAGACAGCAATTCGAGTGGATGCTGCAATGTGTGCATCCAAGGAGAGATCTGAATCAAATGTGACCCCTAAGTTTTTTACAGACGGACTGGGCAATACTGGACAGCCATCTAGATTTAGGATAGATGTAGCCAACCTGTCTCTCAAAGCCTTGGGTCCCAGTAATAAAACCTCAGTTTTATCTGAGTTAAGTAAGAGAAAATTAAATAACATCCAATCTTTTATTTCCTTTACACAGTCCTCAATTTTGTTGATTGTAAGGCTGTCATTAGGTTTGGCTGATATGTACAGCTGTGTATCATCTGCATAGCAGTGGAAACTAATGCCATGTTTACGAATAACTGAGCCTAATGGCAGCATGTACAGAGAGAATAAAAGCGGGTCTAGCACTGACCCCTGAGGCATGCCATACTTCACTTTTGAGGGCTTAGACCTTAGATTATTCATATGAACAAACTTTAAACCAAGAAAGTGCTGATCCCTTAATACCTACAATATATTCTAGTCTGTTTAGTAAAACATCATGATCTATAGTGTCAAATGCTGCACTTAAATCTGACAGAACAAGAAAAGAAACACATCCCTTATCTGAGGACATTAACAAGTCATTTAGTACCCTAATTAATGCTGTTTCAGTACTATGATGGGGCCTGAAACCAGACTGAAATGTTTCAAAAATTTCATTCCTTTGGAGGTAAATGCAGAGCTGCTGATAGATGGCTTTTTCTAAGATTTTGGACAGAAATGGTAGATTTGAAATTGGTCTATACTTAGATATCACACAAGGGTCAAGATTGGCTTTTTAATCAGTGGTTTGATAACAGCAGACTTAAAGGATTTGGGCACATAACCAAAGGTAAGGGATGAATTTAAAATAACTAACACTGGCTCTATAACACTAGGTAATACTTGTTTGAGTAAACGTGCAGGAATTGGATCTAATAAACATGTTGATGGCTTAGACGAGCTGATCAGTGCGGATAGTTCAGTATTAGTAATTGGGGTAAAATATTTTAATCTTGATTTACAGCTCATTAAACAGATGTCTTAACTAGTGCTGCATCTGGAAGGTGGCTGAATAGTTTGGTGATGCGATGAGCAGTGAGTTTTATGCCTAATGTTTTCTATCTTATCATTAAAGAAAGTCATGAAGTCATTACTGTTAAAATTACACAGAACGGGAGAGTCACTTTCTGTCGGGTTTTTTGTTAATTTGGAGACTGTATTAAAGAGAAATCTTGGATTATTCTTATTTTTCTCTATGATTGAAGAGAAGTATGCAGCTTTAGCTTTAGTGAGGGCATGCTTATACTCTGCCATGCTGTCCCTCCAAGCAATCTTAAACACCTCCAATTTACTATGTCTCTACTTGCGCTCTAGGTGCCGTGTTCTTTGCTTTAAGGTACGGGTGTTGTCATTTTACCATGGTGCTAGCCTTTTTTCCCTAATGTGTTTGACCCTAGCAGGAGCAATCGTGTCCAGGGTTGAGGGAAGCACACATTCTAATTGGTCATTTACACACTCAAGATGATTGATCTCTGTAGGTGTATTAAATTTCAAGTCTGGTAGGTTTTTAATAAACACAGCTGGAGTAGCAGATGTGATAGTGCGCTTGGTGTGATAACGAGGCAGAAGGATTTTATTTATTAGAGATAGCTCAAATACTAAAAGATAGTGATCTGAAATCAAATCACTTTGCGTGAAAACATCAAGGTTATCTATATTGATACCAAGTTTAATATTAGATCTAAAGTATATAACAGCGGTGGGGCAATCGTACAATGGTGATGGTACCAGTCGTTAGCAACGTGCTTGTATATAAGATTGGGGACGTTTTCCAACCTGCTGAGACTGAAGAAGTCACTCAGATGAGTGACGAAACGTTTCTCCAACAAAATCTATGTCCAGATGAACAGATTCAACTTCTTGGATTTTCTTACCTGGATCATTGAGCATGCATCAAGACGTTTTGTCTCTCATAGTTGAAGTGTTCCTATGATGAAAATTACAGACCTTTCTCATCAAGTAGGAGAACTTGCACAATCAGTGGCTGACTAAATACTTTTTGCCAAACTGTAATGAAAGAATATTATACAGAACAGCACTTCTGCTCTCACAATTGAATAGAAAATATACTGTATATGGCATCTATGTCATTTAAATGTACATCAGTTTCCATCACAGTTTACCTGTTTACCCACATTCAACAATAACAGAAATGTTTGAAATTGCCAGTTTTCAGCCACAATGAAAATCAGAGTTGAGCAAGAGAAAAGTGCAAAACAGTCAACTATACATTTTATATGGCATAGTATATTCTATAACAATGCAAATGAAATATGAACAATGTCATCTCAGTTACTGTGAGGCTTAAGGTATTAGTACTAGCCAATACTCAAGTCATACACTCATGGATAGATATTATGTAAATATTTGATATTTTAAAAACATATAACACCCAGCAAAAACAAAAAATAAATATAATATATCACCAGCAGTGAGACACATGTGAGACAGACTTGTCACATGTCTCTGTACATCATCTCCAGCAGGCTCTAAAATTTGTGAGACTGAAGGATGAGATATGACCAAACTCCATCGCAGTACTTCGACCACGTTGTTTACACCAAAACACTGGCACTGCATAGCCGCCCACTCTCCAAGCCTCAGGAATTCAGTGGCTTTCTAATGGCTCAGTTGGACCCAGAGCTGTTGTTAGAGTACTTTCAGAAGGATAAACTCCTGTACTGCCTGGGCTGACTGGCCCAGCAAGTTCAAATGTGAATTTGTGGTACGGGTGAATATTAAAAAGCCCATTTTATGTCCAGAAAGGGTTTTACATAATGATTAGGTGTGTGATAAAGAGAGTAGATGTCAGGAAGGGTGGTGTTAGAGAGCTGAGAATGATCTTCTTGGAGCCTTACATTTTTACAGCAGAGAAACAAACATTTTTAGTGGCATGATACATCTGTCTTATTCACTTGAGTACAGTTTTGAATAAACTGTCATTGCTTACTGTGGTGCTCTACAGTTTGTGAACCTTTTAGAATTTTCTGAATTTCTGCATAAATATGGCTTAAAACATCATCAGATTTTCACACAAGTCCTAAAACAAATGAGACAAAAATATTATACTTGGTAATTTATTTATTGAGGAAAATGATCCAATATTACATATGAGTGAATGGCAAAAGTATGCGAACCTTTGCTTTCAGTATCTGGTGTGACCCCCCTTGTGCAGCAATAACTGCAACTAAACATTTTCTGTAACTGTTAATCAGGCCTGTACACCGGCTTGGAGGAATTTTAGTCCATTCCTCCATACAGAACAGCTTCAGCTCTGGGATTTTGGTTTGTTTCCTCACATTAACTGCTCACTTCAGGTCCTTACACAACATTTTGATTGGATTAAGGTCAGCACTTTGACTTGGCCATTCCAAAACATCAACGATATTCTTCTTTAACCATTCTTTGGTAGAACGACTTTTGTGCTTAGGGTCATGCTTGCTGCATGACCCACCTTCTCTTGAGATTCAGTTCATGGACAGATGTCCTGACATTTTCCTTTAGAATTCTCTGATATAATTCAGAATTCATTGTTCCATCAATGATGGCCCAGAAGTGCCAAAACAGGCCCAAACTATGATACTACCACTACCATGGTTCACAGATGGGATAAGGTTCTTATGCTTGAATGCAGTGTTTTCCATTCTCCAAACATAACATACACGCCTTGCTCTTGAAGTGATCTTTGTAGGTGGGGACGGTAGCACTGGTCTTGAATTTCCTCCTTTGTACACAATCTCTCTGACTGTGGATTGGTGGAGTCCAAACTTTGTACAGATGGTTTTGTAACCTTTTCCAGCCTGATAAGCTGATTTGAGGTCCTCAGAAATCTCTTTTATTCATACCATGATACACTTCCACAAACATGAGTTTTGAAGAGCAGACTTTGATAGATCCCTGTTCTTTAAATAAAACAGGGTGCCCACTCACACCTGACTGTCATCCCATTGATTGAAAACACCTGACTCTAATCTCACCTTCAGGTTCACATACCTTTGCCACTCACTAATATATAATATTGGATAATTTTCCTCAGAAAATAAATGACCAAGTATAATATTTTTGTCTCATTTGTTTAACTGGGTTCTTTCCATCTACTTGTGTGAAAATCTGATGATGTTGGCCATATTTATGCATAAATACAGAAAATTCTAAAGGGTTTACAAACTTTCAAGCACCACTGTATTTACTGGGTGCTTTATACTCTTATTTGAATAAACGTATTTAATGTATTGTTGTTATTCTTACTTTATTTTTTCTGACCCTATGAAATAACATTTCCTTAGTCATTTGAAGCACTATATAAAGTATATACAGTCACTATAAACCTTATTCAGACTGCAGTTGCATTTGTGTAGTTGGGATTTATGATTGTAATTACACACAACATCATTCAGACTGTGTAAATGAGTCTACACCAATACTAAACATAGTTTTGTTCCAAAATGCAATATTTTAAGATAATAGTCACCATATTCAAGCAATTCATATAATATTCTCTGAATTTATTTAAGCACTTTCCTAGACTGGACGGACTCAAACCTTGATGGTTTCATCTTCTTTCTCCCATGTATTTTCAACTGATGTTTAATTCACATCTCAAATTTCATGTAAACATTCAATAACAATGAATGCAGAAATATAACTGTTTAAATTGTAATTTACTATCTGAAATGGTAGTTCTGTGCTGCAGCGTGAAGTAAGGGTTTTAACCCCCTTAGTCATCACCACTGCATGTTCTAAATCTGATCCTGTGTAAAAAGTTACACCCTGAGTAATTTTTGTTTTGTTACATGTAGTTTGATACCTCATTTTATGTGAGAAATATTTTACTAGCAATAAATTTGCTTGCTTAAGATTATGGGCTGCTCTACTAACTTAACTTGGTTACTTCAGAACTGATAGTTTGTTTGTCACATGTGAATGTAGCAACAACTTATTTTACCACATTCTACTGGAACAGATAAAAAACTTGAATTCTCCAGCATGCAGGTCATTATTGGTGATGTTGTTTAAGCACTTTAATCACTAGTTAAAAAGCAATACAGTCAGAAATAGCCAATCAGCGAAGGAAAGACAACCGTTTAAAGGAGGTGGAATGACACAGAACATGAATAACACGAACAACAGCTCCAAATAATTGTGGCATTTCAGTCCTGCAACACAAAAAAGTTCGGACAGCAAAGCATTTACCACTTTGTAATCTTGAGATTTCTTCTCACAACACTTAAAAAACACAAAGAATTCCAAGCAAAGTGTGTCAGGTGTTATGTCTTCCTTCAATAACATCTTAAGGTGTGCAACAGTACAGGGTTGTAACGTTTCATTTCAAAATTGTCTGCACATTCTCTATTGGGGACGGGTGAGGACTGCAGGAATGTGTAATGTCTTTTGCATTGTCTTGTTGAGAAATGCATGTACATCCCTAGAAACGATGTCATCTTGAAGGCAGCATATGTTGCTCCAACATCTTGTACCTTTCTGCATTCAAAGAAGTGTAAATGACCTTTGCCAAAGGCACTGAAATAACCCCTGGATTTTGGATTTTGCTGATATGTCTGGATGGTCCTTTTTGTCATTGGTCTGAAGCACACAGCATACATTTCTTCCAAAAAAGATCTGGAATTCATCTGACCACAGTACACATTTCTAATAGTTGATGGTCCATCCCACAAGCCTCTGAGCCCTGAGTAGTCGACAGCACTCCTGTGCATGGTTAACATATAGTAAAGGTTATTGTTTTGCACAGTTAAGTTTTAAGTGGAATTGGTGAATGTAACTCCAAATTGTAGTGCTTGACAAAGGTTTGCCCATCTGGCTGTATCAGCTATTGATGAATTACTTAATGCAGTGCCCTCTGAGAGATCACGGGTCTTCAGCTTAGGCTTGCAAGCTTGCCCTTTACATACCCATGCAGTTGATGACAAACTTTGGGTTCTCTGCCCATTTGCCTTTCATGGATACAGTAGCATGCGGGTCTGAGCATGCGCAGATGCTCGAGTGGAGCTTCCTCAGTCGCGTGCCACACAAATAACAAATAGCGCCTGCAAGTGTGTGGCACTGATGCGGGGAGAGCAGAGGACGAGGCTACTAAGCTCTCTTCCTCTTCCTCTTCAAAGTGCGATCGGGGGGTAAAAGGGTTTCCTCGATCACTGTGAGGGGGGGTGACGGCGTGAGAGCGGAGACGATGGGGGCGAGTCTCTAAACATCCGGAGAAGCTTGGCAAAAGTAAAAATAAATAAACTAAACTGACCCTACACTATCTAGGGACCTGGCTACCAAGCTACCTCCTAGTAGCCCCCATCTGAGGGTCTTGATACCCCCAGAACGTACCACTGTCCCTAAAATAACTAAACAAACAAAAGGACTGGTGTCCAAAACCATGTTTTCAAAGCCGGCAGAGTGAGCGTGTCTATGCGTCTGACTGTCAGCTCGTGCATGTGAAAGTGGAATGCAGCGACCCTGTGCGAGCCACAAAGATGTGCTTAGATGGGCTCAGCAACAGGTGTCACCACTTCACTATAATAAGCCCAGGAAGGGCTGACTCACGTGTGATAGCGCTGCCAGTGCTCACATCGCAAAACCAGGTCAACTACTGGCCATAAGTGGCCAGAGAGTGACCCCTGACAGTACCCCCCCCCCACCCCCCACAAAGGGCCCCTAAGCACGACAAAAACCTGAGAGAACACTGAGCACTGTCGCGAGGATTGCGAGGATCTGGCAACCCAGAACCATTTGCCCCGTTGGACACAGGACGCACGCTGTTTTGTAGCTGTTAGCAGTTTATTACCTTTTAACTATTTTAATTCCCGATAGCATCTGTATTGTATATAATCGCATATATAGTACTTTTTACAACATCCTAATCATTTACTTCTAGTAACGGCGGATTATATTTTTTGCCACAAATCGTTATTTTGTAACTTTACAGGTATACCGGCCTGTGTTTGCAGTAATTAGCCATTAGCTAATTACCAGAGTTGCGTCTTCTTTTACAGCAGTGTGTGTTTTTACAGCCTTTTCCCACCTTCTTTTTTTTTCTCAGACTTAGTTTTTTGTGACGTTTTGTATTAACTTTTCATTAACACTTTAATCAAGCATTGCATTGGACCATCGGCTGCAGCTGAACCATATCTTCACTCGGCACCCCACAACACCACTCGAAGCTAAGTACCTTTAATTCATTAATTGTACTAACATGGCTTCTGCTGCGCTTGTTCCCTGTGCCCAGTGTGGCATGTTTAGCTATTCTTCCTCCGTCATTAGTTTAAATTTTATTTGTGATAGGTGTAGGCTTGTAGCCAGTCTGACGGAGAAAATTGTAGTTTTAGAGACACGCATCCAGACATTAGAGTAGGCAAGCTCAGCTCCTAGCTTAGCAGATCTGGATGCCAAAAGTGAAGTTAGAGCCCCCACCCCGGCAGAGCCCTCTCAGCAGGGCAAAAGGGTGACGGTCTGGCGACGTAGTCGTAAGGCTAGCCCATGAGAACACCACTCTTTACCTGTTCACTTGTCCAACAGGTTTACCCTCCTCAGTGATGCACCCACTGAGCAGCCTGTTGAAAGAGCTCTGGTCATAGGTGACTGTTTCACGACACGTGAAACTAGCTACCCCTTTAGGGATACCAGCAGCTAGAGTTAACTGTATCCCCGAAGCCAGAGTGCCGGACATTGTAATGAGTCTTAGTGAACTCGAGAGCCGCAGATTCTCTAGGATAGTTATTCATGTAGGGGCTAATGATATACGCCTTCATCAGTCAGAGGTTACTAAGGCTAATTTTGTAGAGGTGGTTAGAGTGGCGAAGGCGATGCCCGATGCAGTAGTGTGCTCTGGCCCCATCCCGATGCGGCGAGTCAAGTCAAGTCAAGTCAGATTTATTTATATAGCGCTTTTTACAATGGAGCATTGTCTCAAAGCAACTTTACAGGTTTAGATTATCTCCTAATAACTACGTCCAATCTCAAATTGAGCAAGCCTAGGGCGACAGTGGCAAGGAAAAACTCCCTAGTTCTAGGAAGAAACCTTGGGAGGACCAAGACTCAAAAAGGGGACCAACCTCCTTGGCGGCGTAGATGATAAATCTAAGAGCGAAACTAAAGTCCATGGAGTCAAAGTTTGAATAAGAATGTGAGTATGCACATCGGACATTTAAGTGGCCGGGGGGGGTATGATGATTAAATCTAAGAGCGAAAAACTAAAGTCTGGAGTCATGGCGAAATTAAAATGTGAATTATGCACAGTGGGAGCTCCATCAGATGTTACATTCATGTGTGGGGCCGGAAACGCGGGAAGGAAGCACAGCTCGGAGAGAGAGGAAAACAGAAAATGTAATTAGTTATTGATTAAGAGCACAGGTTGTTTATTAACAATCACTGATGATGCCATGTCAATCACTGATGCCAAGTGTAGCATGAAGACCCCGGCCGACAGCATTATAGCTATAGCAGCATAGCTAGAAAGCTAGGAAAGAGGAGAAACCTGGTAGGAAACACAGCCAAGAGGGATCACACATGAGACATTGGCACCCCACTGAGCGCAGCAGGACAGCAGAAGACAGCAACCCAACGTCTCTCTGATCACCATAAGACTCTTTGACTATGAACCCCCAGCTCTGCCTTTAGTCTAAGGCAAAGATGCATGAGTCAAGATCAAGAGGACCGAAGCCCAGTTCAGCCAGACCGCCCACTCGACACTCCTGGCTAATGGACAAGGCAGCCAGGCCAGACATGATTCCAGACTCCAGCCCCAGTGACCCAAGCCATGCATCCCGGTCTAAATCTAGTCAAAAGCCTGCGTAAATAAGTATGTCTTTAGCATAGACTTAAAATTTTGGAGAGTGTCTGAGTCTCGAACTAAAGTGTCTAAGTTTATTCCATAGTTGGGGGGCCATGCATGAGAAAGCCTTTCCCCTGCTGTGACTTCTTTAATTCTAGGAACTAAAAGAAGTCCTGTACCCTGCGAACAAAGTAGACGAGCTGGATTGTAAAACTCTAAGAGGTCACTCAGATAATGTGGGGCCAGGCCATGTAGAGCTTTATAAGTTATAAGAAGTATTTTGTAATCAGTGCGGAATTTGACTGGTAACCAGTGTAGTGATGATAGAACAGGAGTGATATGATCAAATTTTCTAGTTAGATTTAGCACTCGGGCAGCTGCATTCTGAACTAACTGAAGTTTATTTATAGATTTACTAGAGCATCCAGTAAGTAAAGCGTTACAGTATTCCAACCTTGAGGTTATAAACGCATGAACAAGTTTTTCTGCATCATTAAAAGAGAGGATATTTCTAAGTTTAGCGATATTACGTCATTGAAAGAAAGCAATTCAAGTGATGCTGCTAATGTGTGCATCAAAAGAGAGATCTGAATCAAATGTGACACCTAAGTTTTTTAAGATGGACTGGGAAATACTGGACAGCCATCTAGATTTAGGATAGATGTAGCCAACCTGTCTCTCACAGCCTTGGGTCCCACTAATAGAACTTCAGTTTTATCTGAGTTAAGTAAGAGAAAATTAAATAACATCCAATCTTTTATTTCCTTTACACAGTCCTCAATTTTGTTGATTGTAAGGCTGTCAATAGGTTTGGCTGATATGTACAGCTGTGTATCATCTGCATAGCAGTGGAAACTAATGCCATGTTTACGAATAACTGAGCCTAGTGGCAGCATGTACAGAGAGAATAAAAGCAGGCCAAGCACTGACCCCTGAGGCACGCCATACTTCCCTTCTGAGAGCGTAGACCTTAGATTATTTATATGAACAAACTGGTCGGTTAAGTAGGATTTAAACCAAGAGAGTGCTAATCCCACTTACAGTATTTTCTAGTCTGTTTAGTAAAACGTCGTCAAGAAAAGAAACACATCCCTTATCTGAGGATATTAACAAGTCATTTAGTACCCTAATTAATGCTGTTTCAGTACTATGATGGGGCCTGAAGCCAGACTGAAATGTTTCATAAATATCATTCCTTTGAAGGTAACTGCAGAGCTGCTGATAGACGGCTTTTTCTAAGATTTTGGACAGAAACTGTAGATTTGAAATTGGTCTATAATTAGATATCACACAAGGGTCAAGATTGGCTTTTTTAATCAGTGGTTTGATAACGGCAGACTTAAAGGATTTGGGCACATAACCAAAGGTAAAGGATGAATTTAAAATAACTAACACTGGCTCTATAACAATAGGTAATACTTGTTTGAAGAAACGTGTAGGAATTGGATCTAATAAACATGTTGATGGCTTAGACGAGCTGATCAGTGTGGATAGTTCAGTATTAGTAATTGGGGTAAAAGATTCTAATCTTGATTTACAGCTCATTAAACAGATGTCTTCACTAGTGCTGCATCTGGAAGGTGGCTGAATAGTTTGGTGATGTGATGAGCATTGAGTGTGATGCCTAATGTTTTCTATCTTATCATTAAAGAAAGTCATGAAATCATTACTGTTAAAATTACACAGAACGGGAGAGTCACTTTCTGTGAGGTTTTTTGCTAATTTGGAGACTGTAATAAAGAGAAATCTTGGATTATTCTTATTTTTCTCTATGATTGAAGAGAAGTATGCAGCTTTAGCTTTAGTGAGGGCATGCTTATACTCTGCCATGCTGTCCCTCCAAGTAATCTTAAATACCTCCAATTTTCTATGTCTCCACTTGCGCTCTAAATGCCGTGTTCTTTGCTTCAAGGTACGGATGTTGTCATTATACCATGGTGCTAGCCTTTTTTCTCTAATGCGATTGACCCTAGCAGGGGCAGTCGTGTCCAGGGTTGAGCGAAGCGCACATTCTAATTGATCATTTACACACTCAAGATGATTGATCTCCGTAAGTGTATTAAATTTCAAGTCTGGTAGGTTTTTATTAAGCGAGGTGAACCAAGCCTACAGCAGGTTATGGTCGCTGAAACTGCTGGCTGTCCAAGTGGTGCTCTGAGTGCTCTGAAAACCAACCGTGGGCTATTATAGACAACTTGGAAGCCTTTGAGGGTAAGCCTGGCCTTTTAGGATGGGACAGTGTCCATCCCACTCGGGAGGGTGCTGCTCTCATCTCCTGCAACATTGCCCATAGTCTTATGGCCAGATTGGTTAGGGGCTGACTATCCAGAGCAGGGGTCAGGCAGCAGACAGACCGGCTTAACCAACTGTCTGCTGGTAGCCATGCACCGTCACCCAGAACTCATGTTATTGAAACTGTGTCTGTTACCCGCATCTGCCCTAAACGTAACTGCTCTGAAAAAGCCTGTTTTAATAACCTCATTAGTATAAACACAGATAGCTCCCAAAGAAATAACAACTTTAGACTAAAGCTAGGATTACTTAACATTAGACCATTTACAAACAAAGCAGTGATTGTAAATGAAATAATTGTACATGCTCTATGTCTCACTGAAACTTGGATTAGACCTGATGCATATTTAGCCTTAAATGAAGCCTCACCTCTTGGATACAGTCATGTTAATCGCCCTCGTCCCATTATAAGGCTAATTCTTTTTAAATACTGATTCTTAATGTGACTGATCCATTGTTATGGAAGTCAAAACCACACTCATTTCAGCTTATCACTATTTACCGTCCTCCTTGTCCCTATTCAGAATTTCTTCAGGAATTTGCTAACTTTCTTTCCTGCTTAGTACTGTCAACAGATAAGGCTTTAATTGTATGTGATTGCAATATTCACTTTGACAATCAGCAGGGTCCACTTAAAATTGCTTTCAAGTCCATCTTAGAATCCATGGGTATCACTCAGAATGTGATGGGACCAACCCACTGCTGTAATCATACTTCAGATCTAATATTAACATTTGGTATCAATATAGATAACTTCGATATTTTCCCGCAAAGTGATTCGATTTCAGATCACTATCTTTTAGTGTTTGAGCTATCTCTAATAAATAAAATCCTTCTGCTTCGTTATCACACCAAGCGCACTATCACATCTGCTACTCCAGCTGCGTTTGTTAAAAACCTACCAGACTTGAAATTTAATACACCTACGAAGATCAGTCATCTTGAGTGTGTAAATGACCAATTAGAATGTATGCTTCGCTCAACCCTGGACACGATTGCTCCTGCTAGGGTCAAACGCATTAGGGAAAAAAGGCTAGCACCATGGTATAATGGCCACACCCGTACCTTAAAGCAAAGAACACGGCATCTAGAGCGCAAGTGGAGACATAGTAAATTGGAGGTATATATGACATGACATTCTTTAATGATAAATAGAAAACATTAGGCATCAAACTCGATGCTCATCACATCACCAAACTATTCAGCAACCTTCCAGATGCAGCACTAGTGAAGACATCTGTTTAATGAGCTGTAAATCAAGATTAGAATCTTTTACCCCAATTACTAATACTGAACTATCCGCACTGATCAGCTCGTCTAAGTCATCAACATGTTTATTAGATCCAATTCCTACACGTTTACTCAAACAAGTAATACCTAGTATTATAGAGCCAGTGTTAGTTATTGTAAATCCTTTAAGTGTGCTGTTATCAAACCACGGATTAAAAAAGCCAATCTTAACCCTTGTGTGATATCTAATTATAGACCAATTTCATATCTACCGTTTATGTCCAAAATCTTAGAAAAAGCCATCTATCAGCAGCTCTGCAGTTACCTCCAAAGGAATGAAAAGGCCCCATCATAGTACTGAAACAGCATTAATTAGGGTACTAAAATGATTTGTTAATGTCCTCAGATAAGGGATGTGTTTCTTTTCTTGTTCTGTTAGATTTAAGTGCAGCATTTGACACTATAGATCATGATGTTTTACTAAACAGACTAGAAAATACTGTAGGTATTAAGGGATCGGCAATTTCTTGGTTTAAATCCTACTTAACCGACCGGTACCAGTTTGTTCATATAAATGGTCTAGGGTCTTAGCTCTCAAAAGTGAAGTATGACATGCCTCAGGGGTCAGTGCTTGGCCCGCTTTTATTCTCTCTGTACATGCTGCCACTAGGCTCAGTTATTCCTAAACATGGCATTAGTTTTCACCGCTATGCAGATGATACACATCTGTACACATCAGCCAAACCTAATGACAGCCTTACAATCAACAAAATTGAGAACTGTGTAAAGGAAATAAAAGATTGGATGTTATTAAATTTTCGCTTACTTAAATCAGATAAAACTGAGGTTTTATTAGTGGGACCCAAGGCTGTGAGAGACAGCGGCTTGTGGCTCAGGGGCAGAGCTTGGGCTGGCGGCACAGGGGCGGAGTTTGGTGCTGGCGGCTCAGGGGTGGAACTCGCCACAGGCAGCTCAGGGGCGGAGGTCGGCACAGGTGGCTCAGGGTCCAGATCCGACCTGACCACGCCAGCAAAAAAGGTCGGCACTAAGCACCTGGCTAGGCAAACAGATGCCAAGGGCCCCAGCAATAAGGCCAGCAAAGGGGACCATGAGCCGAAGCCAATGACCATGGTGCAGAGATCGGTCTGGGTGGACCGTGGCGCAGCGATCGAGGCCAACGAGCGTGGCACATGGGTCAACGGTAGCGACCAGTGCGCAAGATTTGATACTGAGCCAAGTTGCTCTGGCTCAGAGCTAGGTGGCGCTAAGTGCTCAACTATAGAGCCTAAGGGCACGGCGAGCTCTCATACGGGGCTAGGCGGTGCTAAACGCTCAGGCACGGGGCCAAACTGCCCAGGTGCAGAGCTTACAAGCGCGGCGAGCCCAGGTTCAGAGCTAGGCAGCGCTATATGCTTAACTATAGAGCTTACGGGCACGGCCAGCTCCTGTATGGGACTAGGTGGCGCTAAATGCTCAGGCACGGAGCGTAACTGCTCAGGTGTGGAGCTTACGAGCACAGAAAGCCCATGTCCAGAGCTAGGTGGTGTTAAGTGCTCAATTATAGAGCTTACGGGCGTGGTGAGCTCTTGTATGGGGCTATGCGGCTCTAAACGCTCATGCATGGGGCAATAAAGGAAATAAAAGATTGGATGTTATTTAATTTTCGCTTACTTTACTCAGATAAAACTGAGGTTTTATTAGTGGGACCAAAGGCTGTGAGAGACAGGTTGGCTACGTCTATCTTAAATCTAGATGCCTGTCCAGTATTGCCCAATCTGTCTGTAAAAAACTTAGGGGTCACATTTGATTCAGATCTCTCCTTTGATGCGCACATTAGCACCATCACTCGAATTGCTTTCTTTCAATTACGTAATATCGCTAAACTTAGAAATATCCTCTATTTTAATGATGCAGAGAAACTGGTTCATGCGTTTATAACCTCAAGGTTGGATTACTGTAACGCCTTACTTACTGGATGCTCTAGTAAAATCTATTAAATAAAACTTCAGTTAATTCAGAATGGCAGCTGCCCGAGTGCTAACTCGAACTAGAAAATTTGATCATATCACTCCTGTTCTATCATCACTACACTGGTTACCAGTCAAATTCTGCATTGGGTACAAAAAACACTTCTTATAAACTTATAAAGCTCTACATGGGGCCTGGGCCCCACATTATCTGAGTGAACTCTTAGAGTTTTACAATCCAACTCGTCTACCTTCGTTAGCAGGGTAAACCTTACAGGACTTCTTTTAGCTCCTAGAATTAAAAAGTCACAGCAGGGGGAAAGGCTTTTCTCATACATGGCCCCCCCCCAACTATGGAATAAACTTCCCACTTTCGTTCGAGACTCAGACACTCTCCAAAATTTTAAGTATAGGCTAAAGACATACCTATTTGCGCAGGCTTTTGACTAAATTTAGACCATGATGCATGGCTTGGGTCACTGGGGCCGGTGTCTGGAGTTATGTCTGGCCTGCCTGCCTTGTCCGTTAGCCGAGAGTGTCGGGTAGGCGGTCTGGCAGAACTGGGCTTTGGTCCTCGTGATCTTGACTACGCTGCCCAAGGAGGTTGGGTCCCTTTTTGAGTCTTGGTCCTCCCAAGGTTTCTTCCTATAACACTCAGGGAGTTTTTCCTTGCCACTGTCGCCCTAGGCTTGCTCAATTTGGGATTGGACGTAGTTATTAGGAGATAATCTAAACTTGTAAAAGTTGCTTTGAGACAATGCTCCATTGTAAAAAGCACTATATAAATAGATCTGACTTGACTTGATCTCCCCTAGCCTGTCTCACCCACTCAGGGATGAGCGTATGGTACAGGGTGGCCCTGAAATAGGGGCTGAAGAGGAGGGCAGGGCAGGACAAGCCAAATGCAAGGTTCGGGGCCCAAGCCGGCCAGCTCATGGGCAGAGCTTGGGCTGGCGGCACAGGGGCGGAGTTTGGTGCTGGCGGCTCAGGGGTGGAACTTGCCACAGGCAACTCAGGGGCGGAGGTCGGCACAGGCAGCTCAGGGTCCAGATACGACCTGACCACGCCAGCAAAAAGGTCGGCGCTAAGCACCTGGCTAGGCGAACAGACGCCAAGGGCCCCAGCAATAAGGCCAGCAAAGGGGACCATGGCGACGCAGGAGCCGAAGCCAATGACCGTGGCGCGGAGATCGGTCTGGGTGACCATGGCGCAGCGATCGAGGCCAACAAGCGTGGCACATGGGTCAATGGTAGCGACCAGTGAGCGAGATTCGGTACTGAGCCAAGTTGCTCTGACTCAGAGCTAGGTGGCGCTAAGTGCTCAACTATAGAGCCTAAGGGCACAGCGAGCTCTCATATGGGGCTAGGCGGTGCTAAACGCTCAGGCACGGGGCCAAACTGCCCAGGTGCAGAGCTTACGAGTGCGGCGAGCCCAGGTTCAGAGCTAGGCAGCGCTATATGCTCAACTATAGAGCTTACGGGCGCGGCCAGCTCCTGTACGGGACTAGGTGGCGCTAAACGCTCAGGCACGGAGCGTAACTGCTCAGGTGCGGAGCTTACGAGCATGGAAAGCCCATGTCCAGAGCTAGGTGGTGCTAAGTCCTCAATTATAGAGCTTACGGGCGTGGTGAGCTCTTGTATGGGGCTATGCGGCTCTAAACGCTCAGGCATGGGGCTAAACTGCTTACGAGTGCGGCAAGCCCAGGTTCAGAGCTAGGCAGCGCTAAGTGCTCAATTACAGAGCTTACGTGCATGGCGTGCCCTTGAACAGGGCTTAAGTGCTCTGGTACTGAGTTGTGCGGCGCTGGCTGCCCAGCTATAGAGCTAAGGGACAAATGAGCGAGTGGCACGGGGCCAGAGTGTAACCGGCCCTTCTTCTGGCCCGCTCAATGAGGGAGCTCACGTGACCTGGGGCTGAGCAGCTGGGTGGTGCAGACGGCAAGGCTGGGTGGTGCTAGCAGCTCCTCCATGGGAGGGTCAGGAGCCTCAGCAGTGCGAAAACCCGATTCCAAGTACATCACCTTGCAGGTGAGCCCTGGTTCGGGCAATATGGGGGGGCCAGGATGCCACACAGCATCCTGGATCTGATAGAAATCATCCAACGGCCCAAGCAAGAGCTGGGTAAACAAACCTACCACATGTGGCGATTGGGCCCCCCAAATTGGAGATCCAGGAGATAACGCTGGGTCCCCTGTTTGGTTGCTGCATTCTGTTATGGTTTGCCATGTTTAAAAGAATGACGAACCGTATAAACACAAAATATAAGGGTTTGGGACCCAAGTGCAGTTAGTTCCAGGTGGTATTAATGACTTGAAATATAAATAACAAAAGAAACGAAAGAAACGATAAAAGATAACTAAAATGCTAAATAAAGAATGTGCATGCCGTAAGCGTACGACGCCGCTATTCAAAGCGTGCGCTTACGGCGTGCCTTCGCTCCCACGCCTTTGCCCTCCCTCCTCGCCGCGATCGGGGAAAACCCTTTAACCGCCTGATTGCGCTTTGAAGAGGACGCAGAGCTTAGTAGCCTCATCCTCTTCGCTCCCTGTGTCCCACGTGGCTGCGTGCCACACAAATAATCATCAATCATGGAAGCTCCGCTCGGGCATCTGCGCACTGCGCATGCGCAGACCCAAAACGGCACTAGCGCAGTGGAGGCACGCCGTAAGCGCACGCTTTGAATGGCGGCATCGTACGCTTGCGGCATGCACATTCTTTATTTAATATTTTAGTTATCTGTTATTAACATACTCACATTGTGCTGCTGTTGAGAATGTCAGTTTTTGACTGTTACTCAAGCATTTTTAAAATTACCAGTACATACAGAGACATAAGAGTCTTTCTATGGGCAATCAATTTGGCCAAAAAATGAAATAAAAAAAATATTTTAAAATGTGTGTTTTTAAATTTCTGACAATTGTTACTTCTGTGAATATGAAGGTAATAGAGAGATTATGCTTTCAACAGGTAGCTGAGATAATAGATGAATTTTACACAGAACCACATAATACCTGCCTCAGACAGATATCAGACAGAATATCAGACAGAATGGCAGCCCTAAGGGGCATCTTAGAGACAACCACAACCTCACATCTTCAATTTTGTTTGTGTGGCACATATAACAGCCAGCGCAGGCTGCAACAGGTTCCTTACAGAATTTTCAAAACAGTTCTTCTTTGACACAGGCATATCTTGGTTGGCTGTGGCCACATTTCAACATGTCTCACCCCGATAGCCTGGCAGCCTGCTGCCTCCATGCCCTATCTTTCTTGTTACTCCTAGTTACTGAGGTTGCACACAGGAAGGCAGCACAGCCACAATTAGATGGAAATCTGTTTCCATGGATTTCTTTCCTTCTTTCAGCCCCCACTTTGAAAAATAAGGCTCACTGTTTGTTTGTTGTTAGTCTCCTCTCTCCCTGTTCTACAAAGAAGTGAATGCAAAATTGTGCATTGACAGCACTCTTTTACGGGAACATGGTAAATGAGTCTTGCGATTGCGCACATAAAAGCTATTTAGTAAGCATTACCATATTGGAAAGGAAAGATCATAATCATGTCATTGAAGGTTTTCTTTAAATAGAATTAAGCAGAAGGGTCTACAATTTCCTTTCAGAGAGAATCAGTACATGGGCTAGCTGTGTAGCATGGCTCTCCCTGTGAAAAACCTAATACTTATTTATGTGGAAAGCAATATTTTATATTTAAGTGCAGCAACATTCTCAAGCTGTTGATTTTTTTTTGCAAATAATAGAAGGGTAAAATTGCTTAGGATGGGTCATTCAGTTTTAAAAATTGTGTGACAAAACAAACCATATACAACCAAGAGCATTGATTAGTGAGAGAATAGCTCAATCACCAGTGAGAGGGAGGTGATTAGCACTGCCTGTGGCACTGTATGTCAGTGTGAGAGTGACAGAGGGAGTAGCAAACCAATAATTCAGATGTAATTACAAGGCAAGGTGGGGCAACCTGGGTGTGGTGGAGCTACCTAAGACACACTTGCCAATCCCAAAGCCCCAGATGTATCGTGCAAGAACTGCTACTTAGACAGTTAGACATAGGGCTTTTAGCTCTTTTAGGAAAACAATAGCTTGGTGCTCAGCACGAGTATTAGTTTCCTCTTTTTGAGACTGTGTTAGTCAAACAGGAACACAGTGATATAAAGAACTATTTCAAACTATTTATCCATGCTGAAAAGAACACTTCAAATATTAATAAACACTATGAAGGACAAATCGAATAAGTCACACAAAGCAGTAATGTATGCTTGAAATGTTGTCCTCTCTCTACTGCTATTTACATTGGCTGTGCAAGTAGTTTAAGTAACAAAGCTCTCAAATGAAGTCTGGCATGATGAAGATAAGCATCCAGCCAACTTCTTGGTCAGTGAAGCATGCTGTCCTTACCAAATAATTATTACTTCTTGGCAAATACCAAGAGTCTAATTTAGAGGCTGCAATATGAGAGGTAAGGAGAAGACTTAACAGTTTAAAGTCTTGCCCTCTCTCTGTTTCATCTCTGTAACCCACAAGCATTTGCCATGCTCAAATCATCAGTTTAGTCTTTCCCCAAAAAAACAAATAAATCCATCTGATTTGCCATGACTGCAGTGTCAATAAACAGGAGTGAGAGTGTGCAGCATGCAGAGATGCGTGAGAACAGAAGGGCGGCCTGCCAGAGCACACACCAGGGGTTCGGCCCGGATGAAAGAAGCTGTCAGAAAAATCACACGAGGGAAAACATATTCACTTGAACTGGCACAAGCTGCCACTCTGTACACTTTCCTGTACTCTGAAAATTTCTGTTCAGGATGTGCAGTCCAAATATCAATGCGAATGATCCTGTGTGTAAGCATAAGCTTTGACAGTTTAATCAGGACCTGCAATTATGCAAGCATCTGCAACAGACAACTCTCTCTCTCTCCCTGCCTCTCTCTCTCTCTCTCTCTCTCTCTCTCTCTCTCACACACACACACACACACACACACACACACACACACACACACACACACACACACACACACAGAGAAATGTGTATGTGTATTGCAGAATACTGTGCTTTGGTGATGGCCATCAAACATGGACTAATGAAAGCACCTCTTTGAGAGAGCAGTGCTGATGGCACAGGGTCAGAGCAGACCTGGAGGAGGGGTGGGCAGTCTGACAGATCACTGATCAAACATACTAGCATCTTAGGTAGCAATCCTGTCTTTCTCTCTAGGCACCACCTGATCCTAGGTCAGGTCACGCACATGCACACAGAAAACACAGACACACACACACACACACACATACACAGCCACAGGGAACAAATAGTCTGACTACTCCAAGCTCAAAGAAGCATGGACTCTGATGTCCAAATGGATGTCTTACATAAATAAACGACAAACCTGAAAAAATATCACTTCAGATCAGAGCCTGCAGAATGGTTGAGTTGCGACTCTCCCAGCTCTGCTGTCAAGGTGACGATAACGCAAAAAACTCAGTGAACCATGAGTTGGTTTTGGAAGGTGTAACACGATAAGCAACTGCACCAGATCTTTTGCCTGTGATCTAGAGGTGAGAACACAGTTTAGAACACGGAGTAAGCAAGGAACTTAAGTATCTTTTTAATGTAGGAAATGTAGGTAAGTGTTCTCAAAAAGCTTCAAACTTAAAGTTCTTTTACAGTTAAATCTGAACTGTCATATACTATACAATATTATACTATACTATACTATACTACTATAATACAGAACATACACTCACCAGTCACTTCAATAGGAATTACTCAGTCATGCATTATTAAGCCTTTAATTAGCCAACAGCACCACTAAAGAAGAACAACCAATGGGAATATGTGAATGAAATAAAATTATCTATAGTTTCCAACTGTACATATACAAGCTGTACCATGGTGTATGTGTCTAGCCACTAGGTGTACCATGTGAAACCCAATAAAGGGATCCATTTCTGGAATCCAGGGATCGCAGACTTAATTCCTCGTGTGGATTTCATCCTGTATTCTACAGACTAGTTTGTTTATATCAACTGATCTCTCTAAAGTTTTGCAGTTTGAAGGCCCAGCCGCTGTTATCAGTGCTGATCCCAAGCTAGGATAAAAATGGAGGGTTGTGGCAGGAAGGACATCCAGCATAAAACCTTAGCAAGGTCTAATATGCAGGCCAGATCAACCTATAACAGGATCCGTTGAAAGAAGAAGAATAAAAGGATAAATATGTATAACCCCCCGCCCCCAGCTTCACCCCCCGCCCCCTGGCATCGTCTGGGATGACTCTGGAGCTGGTGTTGTCTGGGACGACTCTGGAGCTGGCATTCGTCTGGGATGACTCTGGAGCTGTCATCGTCTGGGACAACCCTGAAGCTGATGTCATCTGGGACGACCCTGGAGCTGAAGCCATCTGGAATGACCCTGGAGCTGATGTCATCTGGAACGACCCTGCAGCTGATGTCGTCTGGAATGACTCTGGAGTTGACGTCATCTAGAACGACTTTGGAGCTGACATCGTCTGGAAAGACTCTGGAGCTGACATCATCTGGACAGACTCTGGAACAGACGTCCTCTGGACAGGCTCTGGAACAGACGTCTTCTGAACAGACCCTGGAACAGACATCTTCAGGACAGACTTCTTCGGGACAGACCCTGGAACAGATGTCTTCTGGACAGGCTCATGAACAGATGTCTTCTGGACAGGTTCATGAACAGTTGTCTTCTGTACAGGCTCTGGACTGGACCTCTTCTGGACACTGACAAACACTGGATCGGGTTTGGCCCTGGTGCCATCTGGAAACCTCAAACTGTCAGCGTGCGGATGGTCCAGCAAATGACGAACAAGCTGAGGCACAGGCTGATGATCGGCAAGCGTAGACCTCCTCGTCGGGCTAGCAAGTGCAGATACCGGCATCGATCTAGCAAGCATGGGTCCTGATGTCGAGCTAGCGACGGAACGTGGCTCTAAGGGGTCCCTCTGGATCTTCAACAAATTGGTCGCAGATCCCCGCTTGAGGCATGAAACAATCAGTTATCATCATCATTTTCCTGGCGCCTGTCCCGCCGAATGCGGGGTCCACCCACTGCCATTTTGATGCGACCGAGAATACTCCAGCCGACGTGTCGCTCCATCTGTCGCCAGAGACCACACTCAAACCAGGCCAATTTAGTGTAATCAATTAACCTAACTTGCATGTCTTTGGACTGCGGGAGGAAACGGGAGTGCCCGGCGTAAACCCACACAGACATGGCGAGGACATGCAGACTCCACACAGAAAGGACCCAGGCCGCTCCATCCTGGGATTAAAACCCAGGACCTTCTTGCTGTGAGGCGGTGATGCTACCCACCGAGCCACCGTGCCGCCCATGAAACAATGAGTGATATCTTACATTACATATATATAGCTTACATTGTGCGATGAAGTATTATATCAGGTGGATCTGGAACCTGCTGTCTGCATGGATGGCAAAGTATTCTGTAATGTGCTCGGAGGAACAGGAGAGACTTGCACAAATTCCAGTTCAACACAAAGTTTTATTAAACAAAAGATCCACACAAATAACCAAACGAAAGGTAGAAATATAAACAAAGAATGCGTCTGGGGAAAGGCCAAAAACGAAGTGTGCCGAGGTACTATTACAGTCGAACGGAAAACGCAAGTGAGAAGGGACACTAGTGCAAACTGCGGACCTCACGTGTTTGCCCACAGCAGAGATGAGCGAGAAGAAACCCAGGGTGAGGCAGTGGGGCATGATAGACTCAGTTTGGCACTTTTTCAGAAAATGCTTCTTTGCTTGCCGTGCTGCGATATAAACTGGCTTTTTATAAAGCTTGTGCGGTTGTTGTCATATGCACACTGAGTCCAAATTTGCCACTGTCTTCTTGGCAACTTCCCTCCTGACTCTATCATCCAGTTTAAAGGGCAGCCCAGTTTTGGCAAGGTGTTGGTCGTACCACACATTTTCCATTTCGTAATAATCTTGTGATGGGTACTTAGGACAGTTAAAGTTTTTTCTTTTAAAATTTTTTGTATCCTTATTCTAACTTTTACCTGTCCACAACTTTATCTTGGAGGTTTATGGAAGATCATTTCCTACCATAATGAATTCTCTGTATTACCATGAACTACAATTAGTAGAATCCTCAAGGAATAGACTCAATTAATGTTTTATTCTGAAGCAGTCAATCCTGCCACAACTGATGTCAGCTGTGGGCCAGTTAGTCTGGTAGTGTTTAAATACAGCTGTAAAAGTTGGAAAAGTAACAAAAGATAAGGATTCTGACAGGGTATGACGATATTCTATTCACATAGGCCTTCAAACAAAGGAAATCTTTCTTTTGTTAAAAAATTTCTTTCTGGCTGCTGAAGAAGCTTTATGCATTATATTTTATATCTTTCAGAATAAATGGGGAAATAACAATATCTTTGGTGTAAATGTCAAATTTTAAGTGATTTGCTTATTAACCAGTTACTGCAGTTCTAATGCAGGAGCTGGGCCCGTAATACGGGCCCGCTAGGGGCGCTCCTGCAAATTTGCAGTAAATAGTTAGTCTTAATTATTTAAAAACAAATTCTTCTGAAAAACAAATCTCAAAAAAAAGATTTTTTTTAATACTATCATGGGACTACCTGCATACGACCGATTTTCAACCGTCTACATGCAGCCATATTCGCCCTCGAAATCACGTACCAAAAAAAAAAAAAACACTTGTTACCAAAACACACGTCCCGCCATCTTGGTTTGCGCCAAAACATACAACTATTTTGCCTTATAAAACCAATACTTAGGATGTAAAAATAAACTTTTTTTTATTTTATCATTAGAAAATTCACTTACCGTCTAAACAAGTCCATGATTCCGTTACATTGCCGATAAATCGTCAGTTAAAGTCCTTTTTTTTCCATGGTTTGTGTGGTGCGGTTAAAAAATCCATTCGCTCAAAACGCACGGCTCTTCTTTTGACGTTTTCCATTACACAAAAACACATTTTCCCTTGAACGAAGGTGCTTTATGTTCACTCGATCGCCTTTTTCTTCCTTCTTTCTATCTAACGTCTTTATGTTTCCCTCGATCCCCCCTTTTCTACGTCTGACCAAACCCGGTTGGGTCGTTTCTTCAAGAGCCTGTAGCGCGGTATTGGCGCAGCTGGTTTTACCGCTTTTACGGACCCACCCTTCCTCACCCAGCCAGCCTATCCCTAGGACATATATGCAAAATCTCTGGGTCTGTGTGCGAGCCTGAGTGTGACAAAACTGTGCTCCAATGGAGAGCTAAAGAGTCTACGGCTCAGAAAGAGACCAAGCCCCCAGCTCGCTACACACACCACAGAGGCGGGGGGGGAGGGTGCTAATCCTATCCACTTCCCATGCGTCCTGCACAAAATGGAGGAAAATGAGCTCCTTTTCCTGCTGGATTTTCTTCTTTAGTTACAAACCAAAATAACACTGAATTGTGACTAATATTGGTTTGTTTTCTATTACAGAAGAACATAAAAAAAAACCTTGCAACCAACTTGATTTATTAGTGGGAAACGGGCTTTCTTTTATTTGTCTTTTTAGAGGCTGTTGGTGGCAAATTTTTGAGACGAAATGAGGACCCCCTGATAAAAAAACCTGTGGAACTCTTGAACACTTTGTTGTATCTGTTCCAAATTTTTTATTTAGCTTCCACAAAAGTCCCTGGCTGAAACAGAAAAAAATGTGCCCAGCATGGGAAAGTTTGTGTTCAATTCACCAGCAATCCACACACAAAATTATAATCTCAAAAAAAAAAATTATAGCGTTGTTTTTTGATTTTCGTCGCCCATTTTGATTTTCGCCATTTTTTTTGCATTTAATCTTCCCAAATGTAACCTAAATGATGAAAATAGAAGACTGGAGGTGAATAAATATGTTGGCCCAAGTGTTTACTTCAATTTGAGCCCTGAATGATCATTGTGCTATATGTAAAACCACTATTAAATTTGATAGTGGTCGTTCATTACTGCAGCAAAAGGTTTGAAGCACGTTATCTATTTAAAACCAAACATCAAAAATATGATTTCACTATTAGTCATTGCCTAATTTGCTTGCTGTATTGTTTCACATCTGAACATGGGCATTTAGGTAACTTGCATGCGCGTGGGTTGTTTTGTATATGAAGTCAGTGGGTAGAGGAGGACAAATGTGTGTATCTTTGGGGAGTGGAGTGGTTTGATGGTGAACAGGCCTAGGCTGATGTGGTGAAGGCTGAGCTCTTACCGTAAAGCTTTACGGCTTTCTTGGGGACCACGCCCAGAAGCTGCGGTACCATCCCTATAATTAGAAAACAAGATGATTAAAAAAGAGGAGCTTAAGGAAGCACGACTTGTGGCCAGGAGAAATTTCTTTAGCGTAAAGTCGACCCCATGCATCCAAAGCTCCCGTCATGGCCACAGTAATAAAACTGATTGATGTGGAGTGTTAAGACCGTGGAATGGTAGCAGTGCAAAGCAGTGAATTAAAATCCATTCTCCCTGTTAAAACATAGGAAACCAAAGTTTACGCATGCCTTGATTAACCAATCAAACATTTAGCCCAAGTGTGAATGGAAAATCCAAATTTAAAGTCACGCAGATAAACCCCAATCTGTACAGACATACAACCCCAAAAGTACTTGGGGTGAGTAAGGGCTATAGTAACAAACTGGCCACTCATCTATATGAGGCTAAATATATCATTAGTCAAGGCTGATGGAACTGGTTTGTGCCTTTAGACAGCTATAAGGCCACTGATGTTGGTAATTTTAATTTTTTAATTAAAAGTTAAAAATAAAATTTTAAGCTATATACGACTGAATAAAATATCAGCAGTAGTATGCTTAAGTCAATTTAGACTTGGTATTTACTGTATGGTGTGTGTAAAGAGCAACGCCTTGTATCTTCAGACCTTTCACAGACAGCAGTTTACAGCATCATACCATTCAGTAAGACACAGTAATGATTGTTATGCCATTATCTGTAAGAAACGCGCAAAACAGAAACCTGTTACTGTGTCTGAAATAAAGGTAATTATACTGGTCCTTCTCAAAAAATTAGCATATTGTGATAAAGTTAATTCTTTTCCGTAATGTAATGATAAAAATTAAACTTTCATATATTTTAGATTCATTGCACACCAACTGAAATATTTCAAGTCTTTTATTGTTTTAATACTGATGATTTTGGCATACAGCTCATGGGAAACCCCAAAAAAAAATTCTTTCACAAAATTAGTTGGCATATCATGAAAAGGGTCTCTAAACGGAGCTTATTAACTTAATCATCTGAATCAACGAATTAAAATCTAAAACACCTGCCAAAAGATTCCTGAGGGCTTTTGAAAACTCCCAGCCTGGTTCATTACTCAAAACCGCAAATCATGGGTAGAAGACTGCCGACCGACTGCTGTCCAGAAGGCCAATCATTTGACACCCTCAAGCAAGAAGGTTAAGACACAGAAAGAAAGAAATTTCTGAACGAATAGGCTGTTCCCAGAGTGCTGTATCAAGGCACCTCAGGGGAAAGTTTTGTGGGAAGGAAAAAAAAAAGTGTTTGGCAGAAAAAAAAAGGGGGGGGGACAAGAAAAGAAAAGCTGCAACAACGAGAAGAGGGTGGACCGGACCCTGAGGAGGGATTGTGGAGAAGGGGCCGATTCCAGAGCCACCGTGCACAGGCGTGTGCAGGAAAATGGGCTACAGTTGGCCGCATTCCCCAGGTCCCAAGCCACTTACTTTTTGAACCAAGAAGAACCAGAAACGGCGGCAGAAGCGCCTGACCTGGGCTACAGAGAGAAGCAGCACTGGACTGTTGCTGCTCAGTGGTCCAAAGTACTTTTTTCGGATTATGGGAAAGCAAATTTTGCATGTCATTCGGAAAATCAAGGTTTGCCAGAGAGTCTTGGGAGGAAGACTGGGGGAGAAGGAAATGCCAAAAACAAAAAATGTCTGAAAGTCCAGTGTCAAAGTACCCACAGTCAGTGATGCGTCTGTGGGTGCCATGTCAGCTTGCTGGTGTTGGGTCCCCACACCGTGTTTTATCAAGGGCAGGGTGTCCAATGCATCTAGCTATCAGGCAGAGATTTTGGAGCACTTCATGCTTCCATCTGCTGAAGAAGACTTTATGGAGATTGAAGAGTTTCATTTTTCAGCACGGACCCTGGCACCTGCTCCACAGTGCCAAAACCACTGGTAAATGGTTACTGACCATGGGTATGTACTGTGACTCAATTGGCCTGACAACTTCTCCTGACCTGAACCCGATAGAGAATCTGTGGGATGTGTGAAGAGAAAGTTGAGAGATGCAAGACCCCAACAAAACTCTGGATGAGCTTAAGGTCGCTCTATATCCCCCATCCCCCCCCCCCCCCCCCCAAAGCATCCTGGGCCTCCATAACACACCGGTCAGCAGTGGCCACAGGCTGATTGCCTCCCATTGCCCCACGCCGCATGAAAAGCAGTCATTTCTGCAAAAGGATTCCCCGACCAAAGTATTGAGTGCATAAATAAATGAAACATATACATTTGAGGGTTTGACTTTTTTTTTTGTATTAAAAACCTTTTCTTTTATTGGTCGGATGAAAATATGCTAATTTTTGTGAAATATGCCAAAATCATGCACTATTAAAAACAATAAAAAAATAAAAAGACTTGAAATATTTTCAGTTGGTGTGCAATGAATCTAAAATATATAAAAAGTTGAATTTTAATTTTTATCATTACATGACGGAAAATAATTAACTTTATCACAATATGCTAATTTTTTGAGAAGGACCAGTATGAAAAACTGGAGTGCTTATTCAGAATTGTTCATTACACCACCAGTTGTTTTAATCTTCTAATGTATTGCTTTAACAGTGGATATTTTCAGCTGTGTAGCTATTTTATAGCTATTACATGCTTTATGAATCTCATAGGGAATACATTTAGTTGTTCATTGTCTAATCTTATATATCCAGGGATGCCATACATTGTGAGACATTCAGTTTTGCTAAAAAAATAGTTTCTATGAGGACTTTTCTTCAAATAAACTTTCTTCAGTTACATATTAAAAGTCTCATATTGTTTTATTGTGAGATTAAAGTTAATTAACCACAAAGCATGGGGATGAATGTATTTCAAAACACACATTTGTAACAAGCCAGTGTAAGACTATAATAGAACGATGTGAAGTGACCTGTTTGTTCAGTTAAATATTATCTACAGCCAGAGTACTGTCATATTTCAGTTTCCTATAATAATTTTACAGAGTTGAGGAATCTGAACTGTTCTTACAACAGATAAATCCTGGTTGTAAGAGTTCTTAATGCATGTCATGTAGTAATCATTCCTGTCTATCATCAGTTCAGTACCAAAAGTGCTGTGATTTGGTCTGACCTCTGACAGCTATAAAGAGCTGCATCACTGAGGTATGAACTTTTGTCTGCATTCATATTCCTCTTTTAAGTACAGCTATCAAGTCAAGTCAGATTTATTTATATAGCGCTTTTTACAATGGAGCATTGTCTCAAAGCAACTTTACAAGTTTAGATTATCTCCTAATAACTACGTCCAATCCCAAATTGAGCAAGCCTAGGGCGACAGTCGAAAGGAAAAACTCCTTAGTTCTAGGAAGAAACCTTGGGAGGACCAAGACTCAAAAAGGGACCCAACCTCCTTGGGCGGCGTAGATGATAAATCTAAGAGCGAACTAAAGTCATGGAGTCAAAGTTCGAATAGAATGTGAAGTATGCACATCGACCATTAAGAGTGGCCCGGGACGAGAAAGGTATGATGATAAATCTAAGAGCGAAACTAAAGTCATGGAGTCATGGTCGAATAAAATGTGAATTATGCACAGTGGAGCTCCATCAGATGAACATCATGTGTGGGGCCGGAACTGCCGGAACACAGCTCGGAGAGAAAACAGAAAATGTAATTAGTTATTGATTAAGAGCACAGTGTTTATTAACAATCACTGATGCCATCTCAATCACTGATGCCAAGTGTAGCATGAGACCCCGGCAGCATTAGCTATAGCAGCATAGCTATGTATCTTTTCCTACTTTTCTTGTTGTCCACTAGAGTGGTGCTTGAAAGTTTGTGAACGCTTTAGAATTTTTTATATTTCTGCATAAATATGACCTAAAACATCGTCATTTTCAGGCAAGTCATTGTCTTGCTGTATGACCCACCTTCTCTTGAGATTCAGTACATGGACATATGTCCTGACATTTTCCTTTATAATTCTCTGATATAATAGCAGCAATGTTCTTTTTGGAGAGCAGTGGCTTTGTCTTTGCAACCCTGCCATACACATCATTGTTGTTCAGTGTTCTACTGACGATGGAGTTATGAACATTAACAGTAGCCAATGAGAGAGAGGCCTTCAGTTGCTTAGAAGTTACCCTGGGGTTCTTTGTGACCTCGTCAACTATTACACGCCTTGCTCTTGGAGTGATTTTTGTTGGTCGACCACTCCTGGGGAGGGTAACAATGGTCTTGAATTTCCTCCATTTGTACACAATCTGTCTGACTGTGAATTGGTGGAGTTCAAAATCTTTAGATATGATTTTGTAACCTTTTCCAGCCTGATGAGCAACAACAACTCCTGTGTTCGTGCCATGATACACTTCCACAAACATGTGTTCTGAAGAGCAGACTTTGATAGATCCCTGTTCTTTAAATATAACATGATGCCCACTCACACCTGATTGTCATCCCATTGATTGAAAACATTACATTACATTTACAGCATTTAGCAGACGCGCTTATCCAGAGCGACTTACAATTGATACAGTCTTACAATTCAAGCAATTGTGGGTTAAGGGCCTTGCTCAAGAGTGGCAGCTTGGCAGAGGCGGGATTTGAACCCTGGACCTTTTGATCCATAGTCCAGTACCTTATCCTCTAGGCTACCACAGTCCCAAAACACTTGACTCTAATTTCACCTTCAAATTAACTGCTAATCCTAGAAGTTCACACACATTTGCCACTCACTAATAAGTAATATTATATCATTTTCCTCAATAAATAAATGACCAAGTATAATATTTTTGTCTCATTTGTTTAACTGGGTTCTCTTTATGTACTTTTAGGACTTGTGTGAAAATCTGATGATGTTTTAAGTCATATTTATGCAGAAATATAGACAATTCTAAAGGATTCACAAACTTTCAAGCACCACTGTAAATCTTCACAGTCTTTAATCTGTTTTGTTCCATTTACTGCAAAATGACATGCAATACATTTATGGAAATGAAGAGCTAGTTTAAACAAATATTTTATGACAGTTGTGTTTAGTGCAATATATTCCTAAACAATGTATGTTCATTAAGCAATAAAAATGCATTTACAGCAACACAGAGCATGGGTCTTTATAATAGCTCACTGACATATCTGGCCAAAACGGAGGTAGATGCAGAAAGCCGATTCAAAGTAAGCTTCAAACGTCCTTGATTCAGATGAACAGTTTCGGAATCCCAAACAAGATTCGAACCAGAACTGTTTTTACACACACAACACACACACACACACACACACACAGTCTTGGTAATTATATATTTATGGATTTTCCACAGATTACTATAGCTTATTACTTACACACCTACACCTGACACTAATTTCAGCAAAAACAAAATCAAATCTTTTGCCACTTTAAGTTTTAAACATAAATGTTGCAGTATTTGTAAACAAGTTATTGAGCTTGTGGGATCCATGGTCCCTACAAATTCAAAAATACCTGATGCTTCTGATGTTCCTTCTCCTATGTCTCCACAAGTATAACAAATTCATGATATACACAAAAGCGTGCACACACACACACACACACACACACACACACACACACACACACTATAAGTCTTAACATACATATCTTTTTGTACATGTCTGGCTTTGTATATTTCTAAATACAGTACTGTATATTGTTCATTTTGCTGACACTGTGATAAACTGGCAGCCTGTCCAGGGCAAGCTTATACCTTGATCTTGTGCTCTGTAGATACAGAGACTGGAACCAGTGGAATCATGGCCAAAAGTGGAGTTAAAATAAAGAAAATAGATACATTAAAAATAAATAAAACAAAGATTATATGTGCAAATTATATGTGTAAGTCATCAAGTAGAGTGTAGTAAACAAAACGTAATGATTTTATTCTTGTGCCAGGCTATGGAATGCAGGGAATTGCTGAAATCTGCTTTCTGGGAGACACTACAGGAGAGGTGAAAGAAACACATCATATTCTTAAATTAGCTGAAGCTATATCATCATAAGGGATGAACTGGCATCTTCATCAAATATATTACGCAACCCAGACCTTAGACTTCCAAGACAGATTCATGGGAGCTGAACATGTGGAAATGGATGAGTTTATCTGAAGAGATCTCTAGCAAGCCACAAAGTGAGTTGCACAGTTTTTATAAAGTGCTTGTTTAATGGAAAATGAACACAGAAAAGAACTGTCAGGATATTCTGAGCTCATCTGTCAATTTGATTGAGGTTTGTGTTGGACACAAAGGGGACAAGGCTCCAGCAAGCCTATTAATTAAAGAGAGCCTCGGATGGGTGCTACCTCCTTATTAACCTGTCTCCTCCAGGAGAGCCAGTCTGGAGCCAAACACTAAGAAAAGCCCAGTCTCCCCCCAGACCCCTTCACCCCCGCACACACTCTCTCTCTCGCTCTCTCTCTCTCTCTCTCTCTCTCTCTCTCTCTCTCTCTCTCACACACACACACACACACAAGCTCCTGATTGCCTGCAGGTACAAAAGAGTACACACAGGAGGTTCTCATGCATACCCTCCTCTTCTTCTTAGGCAGGTAACTGCCCTCCACCCTTAAAAAGAAATAGGGCAGTCTTTGTTTTTTCTTCCCTCATGTGGTATAGTGAGGAAGAGGGAATGGAGTGAGGAATTAAAGGGGTGGAGAACAAAGGTGCATGAATGACTCACCTTTAGTCACTGAGCTTAGTGTGAACATGTAGGCAGTCGCAGCTATCTGTATTAGAACAAAGTGAGTGAACTGCTGTTCGAATACAGTGAGTGTGTGAATGGGCTATTCCTGAGAGGTGATTAATTCAAATAGTTCTTCAAAACTTATTCCCCAAGAGTAAGCATTTTTTTCAACCTCTCTGCTTTTTTATGAAATTGTGTGACGCAGATGAATGCAGAGTTCCAGTAAATAATAAACAGTTCATTAAACAAAATAATAATAATAATAATAATAATAATAATAATAATAATAATAATAATAATAATAATAATAACGGAACCGCAACAGCACAGGTAATCCATCGGTTGGGACCGGAACAGAAAGTAAATCAGCGTACGGGACCGCAGCAGCACAGGTAAACCAGCGGACGGGACCTTAGCAGCATAGGAAATCCAGCGAACGGGACTGCAACAGCCCAGGAAATCCAGCGGACCGCATCATACGCTCGGAGACCCAAGATAATGCTACCGCCTCTTTATAAGAGCGAAACTTATAAAGAGCTCCCCCCGGCTGTATGCGGCAGTCAGTAATCAGAAACAATAACGAGACCTAGCTGAGTCCATGGCCATCTTGCTACCGCAAGGGATCATAGAATCCTAGAAATCTCTACATGTGCGAATGAACGTATTATTAATATACTGTACCTCCATGAGCACGAATAACAGCTGTGATTTGATTTGGAAAGGGCTAAACAAGTTTGCCATGGACTGAACAAAATTTCAGTCAATGTTGCATCAAGTAATTGTGCATTTTGGCCATATTTCGTGGATGCCTTCCTTGGCATCTTACTCGTTGTTTCAGGTAGTACAAGAGATTTTCAAAAGGATTCACATCTGGGGATTATGCGGGCCTGTCCAGATGTGTGACTGCTCCTGAATGTTCCTTCACACATTTTCTACACACTGAATGAGATGTTCACTGCCCTGTACCACCTCTTCTCAATCTATGAATCCAATCGTACACTCTGCAGGAACATACAGCCTAATTATCCTGAAGGTACTACCACCTTAAACATGCAAGGTGACTATTTTTTGTCCAGGGAGTTTATTATTTTCCATTTAACAACCTCTAAAAGCTAAATGCATTTTTTAAATGCTCAAATCAGCTTTATTAATACTAAGAATGTTCATGTAACTAGAAGAGTTTAATTCTTAATACTATTTCCTGTTTCAAAGATTGTGAGTATTTATGCCACGTAAGCACAAACACATTGTGGTGTTAACCTCCTTTTTCTAGAGCCCATTATGTGGGAAAGTATTATTACCCTGAAACAATGTTGAGTCAGATAGAAAACATTATCAGGGCTTTCCAAACACAAATAAAACTAATGTAGCAAAAAAAATAAAAAATAAAAAAATGAAACTATAACTACAGGTGTCAGCACATATGTGGCTGCTGGAACTTATAAACACTTTAATATGCAACTATTCATTTGACAATGTTTTTGTGTTGCCATCATATATGGTAAAATTTTTCATTTTTATTTATTGTGGTTGTTGCTGTTCCTGTCACATGACCAGCACCTTTGCATTCTTCCCTGTACAAGCAAATCCAATACAAGTATTAATAATACAGATTTATAGCTTAATTCACAAAAAATAAAAACAAAAAACTTTTGACTGAAGATTGAATTTAAGCATTCTACAAAAGCATGTTTCGCATAGCAGTGTTTATTGGTCAACGCATTTCCCAATGTTTTCCAATACAAAGAATATGCAATCTGTGGTAATTACACCTAATCTATAAAAAGTAGGTATCAAAATGTAACGTTTATCTCTTTAAATATGTCATTTTTATTTTTAAGGTAGGTGCTGTAACATATAGCTATAGTGTACAGAATAGTGTTCATTAGCAATAGCATCCCTTTGGACCATGACTGCAGCCCTTTTGGTAAGCAGCAAGAGCTAGGATGTTGTCTCTTTGGCCTGTTCTGGAGCAAGACCACCTGTCAGGAGATCTCCAAATACACACCAAAGAACCCCATCTTTTTTGGGATAGTGGGGAGGGAGGTGGGGAGAAGGAAAAAGATGATGGGGGTATAGAGTCACTGAGAGAGTTGCTGGCAGCCCACAGACCCAGACCACAACCCAAAGCCTCTCATTGTGGTGGGACTGGCGTCTCTGCCCTGGATGGCCTTCCTTGTAGGAATAACTCAGCCCCCAGTGCATCTGGAAGCACGGCTTCTGACAAAATAAAAGAGCACATCCAGCCTCCCTGTCTGTACTATACCCTCAGAGTCCTCAACTTTTCATGTCTGTTTTCATTTCCCCCAGCTGCCAATGGAGAGTTATAACTTTCCTCTGCTGCTGGGCTTGCATTTAATTTACAACTTTTTACGTGTTAGACACATTTGATGACAGCTTCAGATATTCTTCTTTCATTGCTTTTGACTGTTGCTGGAAAAAACCCAGAGGTCCAAAATCTGAGCTGTTTTTCAGTAGCTCTATGTTCAATTAAAGTCACTCAAAATACCATTTCATCATTTTACTGCAAACAACATCATCTGAGTCATCACTCAGCTTTCCTGTAAGTCAATCCTTTTTTGACAAAATTATAGAGAAAAATCATCAGCCAGTTAATGTATTGACTCATGAATGGATCTATGTTTAAAAGGCAGGACTGAAGTCACTGATAAGACAGTTCAGATGAATTACAATAGGAGAATCTTTAAAACACTAATCAGGAGACATACTACAGGATACAATACTACATTATTAGTAGCATGTAAAAAATGCATTGATGCAGTGTTTTGGCTAACAAAATGTATTAACCTATAAGTGCTGCACAGCTTCTAATATTAACAAATTTTCATACTTACTAGTTAAAATGCTTTTATGGCAGGTAAGAGTACTGGTCTTTCAACCATATAACAAGAATAAAAACGAATTCTCTCCCAAATTCATGCTTTTGAAATCATGCATACTATAACATGACAAATCTGCCTACACTCATGTGCAATGTTATTCATTTGCTGTTTATTGACTATTTATTACACAACTTTTACAAGTGCAGTATCCTTTACATATGCTATTTTTTTCTTATATTTGGGTCCATCTCATTTATAACATGTATGTGATATATCTCATGTTTATGGGAACTTAATTTTTGCATGTGCATTGAATATAGCTGTGTAAAGCAAAATGACAATAATGGAATCTTGAATCTTTCTCAAGGTGCTGGAAATATTCCTCAGAGATTTTGGAGATTTTTGTGGAAATAAAGGGATGGACATGGTCAGCAACAATACGAAGGGTCAGTGGTGCTTGAAAATGTGTGAACCCTTTAGAATTTTCTATATTTCTTCATAAATATGACCTAAAACATCATCAGATTTTCATTCATTCGATTTTCATTCACTCCGTCTAAGTCCGAGACCATTCCAGGGTCGTCCGAGACCATCCCAGGATCATCCGAATCCGAGGCCTTCCAGAGGTCGTCAGTTCCCGTGCCTGCGCCGCAGTCGTCAGCCCCAGTGCCTGCGTCTCTTACGTGTCCAATCCTAACCGTCTCTATCTCTCCTAGCCAACCAATCTACCTTTCTATCTATCCGACCTTCCCGTTTCATCCAGTCATCCTATTCGATCGCATCTCCGACTTCAATTCAAACCTTTAGTTATCGCTCACCTACCTTATCTCTCGTTCCGTCCATGCTTTGCTTGTTGTGGAATCTGCAAGTCCTCCCCGTGTCCGCGTGGGTTTACTCCGGGTACTCCAGTTTCCTCCCACAGTTCAAAGGCATGCAAGTTAGGTTAATTGATTACACTAAATTGGCATGGTTTGAGTGTGGTCTCTGACAGAGCGACGCGTCCGCTGGAGTGTTCTCGGTTGCATCAAAGTGGTGGGCAGACCCCGTATCCGGCGGGACAGGTGCCAGGAAAGAAGAGGAAGACAGAAAATTCGAAAGGCTTCACAAACTTTCTAGCACCACTGTAGGCTGTGGCATTTATGAGATGCTGATTGGTATTAAGGGGCCCAAAGTGTGCCAAGTAAATATCCCCTACACCATTACACTACCACCACAAACAATCTGAGCCACTACAAAGCAGGATGGATCCATGCTTTCATGTTGTTTAAGTCAAATTCTGACTCTACCATCCAAATGTTGCAGCACAAGAGACTCATCAGTCCAGGCAATGTTTTCCCAATCTCCTATTGTCCAATTTTGGTGAACCAGTGCAAATTGTAGCATCAGTTTCCTGGTCTTCTGCTACTGTTGTGCACTCTTTTCAGCTTATCATTATTTACCGCCCTCCAGGTCCTTATTCAGAAGTTCTTCAGGAATTTGCTAACTTTCTTTCCTGCTTAGTACTTTCAACAGATAAGGCTTTAAATGTAAGTGATTTTAATATTCACTTTGACAATGAGCAGGATCCACTTAAAATTGCTTGAGTCCATCTTAGAATCCATGAGTATCACTCAGAATGTGATGGGTTCAACCCACCGTTGTAGTCATATTTTAGATCTAATATAATCTCTAATAAATAATATCCTTCTGCCATGTTATCACACCAAACGCACTATTATATCTGCTACTCCAGCTGTGTTTATTAAAAACCTACCAGACTTGAAATATAATACACCTATGGAGCCCAATCATCTTGAATGTGTAAATGACCAATTAGAATGTGTGTTTTGCTCAACCCTAGATATGACTGCTCCTGCTAGGGTCAAATGCATTAGGGAAAAAAGGCTAGCACCATAGTATAACGACCACACAATGTCACGGGGTTACGCATCTGTAAGAATGACGAACCCCAAAAACTAAATGAAAAGGATGGGACCCAAGTGCAGTTAGCTCCAGATGGTTTTATTGAACTGAAGTCAAATACAATAATTTAAACAGAATTAAATAAATACAAATGAATGAATAACAAGTAACGGGAGTCTCTGTGTGTGTGCACAAAAGCAGCGAATGTGTGAGCTACATACACACACTCACAAAGACAGCGCCCTAGAAAATAAGGGTGGGAACGAGAAGGATCTTTTCTTTCTTTATATATTTATTTATTTATTTTATTTCCCCTTAAATAACTTAAACTGAATTTGATAAATATAAATGGATGAATAACAGAAATAATGGGAGTCTCTGTGTGTGGGTACAAAGGCAGCGAATGTGTGAGCTGCATACACACACACAGAGACGTAACAGCGCCTTTGAAAGGAAAAGCAGGAAGGACAGAGAGAGAAAGCGGGAGGGGGGAAATTCCCTCCAGCTTACGTCACCTCTGAGCGCACTCACACACACACGAAGCAGCCGTGGGCGTGGCCCAGCGCTCCTGCACGCTCAGAGGTTAGAGAGGCCGCGAGAGCGCGAGGAAGGATGAATCAGGCAGGGAGGAGCCAGAGATGGTAAAATAAAGGCGAAATAACGCTCAACCTACTCTACCTAATTTCCCTATCAACCTTACCATCACATCTCGCGACGCTACGGAGGCTCCGCCCCTGTACGGACGGAGTCTGTCATCTAAACCCTGAAAAAATGAATAAAAAGTGAATAAACAAAACAGGAAGCAAAAGGAAAGTGTGGGGGCTCTAAAAAGAGCGCAGGGATGAGACTCGTGAGGTCTCAATGGCACGTTCTGCCAGCGAGTCCTTGTTCAAAATACGCCGTAGTGAGGATCGGGTCTTACGAAGCGTGCCGGGAGTGGAGACGAATGATCCCACACTTGCTTCCACTGGCGAAGCTCTTACATAGCCAGAAGAACCAAGTGAGGATCATTAGCTGTAATCAGCCGTCTTACTGATGAGGCGGCCGATTACAGAAGCTGCCAGGGATGCCACCGGCAAAGGTAGCTCAATGCTACCCCTAGCATCAAAAGGTGGCACCCCTGACAGTACCCCCCCCCCCTCAAGGGGCGACGCCCCTAAGCGCATACCATCGTGCCTATGGCTTGCCGAACACGCTCGGGATTAAGCGTCTGGCGTATGGGGAGGCCCCGGTAGGCAGGGCAAACCCCCAGCAAGGGACCGAACGGAACGGGGGGACAGGTGCTGGCAGGTCCGGCGCCCACAGTGGGCCGAGTGACCCACACGCTGGTCTAGGAGACCACACTGAGGGCTGCTGGCTGAGGAACAGGACTCAGCAGCTCAAATGCAGAGCCCAGCAACTCAGGAGTAGAGTTCGAGGCCAGATGTTCAGGGACAAGACCCAGGATTGGCAACTCATGGGCAGAGGTTGGCTGTTCGAGGACGAATCCCGGCACTGGCGGAAAAAGAGCCGGACCCGACCCGCTGAGGCCAACAAAAAAGGCCGGGGCCAGGGATCTGGCCAACCGCACAGACGCCAAGGACCTCAGGGACATGGCCAACAACAGCGACCATGGCGACGCAGGGATCGGTCACGGTGACCGTGGTGTGGGGATCGGGACCCGAGATCGCGGCGCAGGGGTCGGTTCTTATGACCGTGGCACGTGGATTGGGACGAACGATCGCAGCGCGGGGATTGGTCTTGACCGAGGCGCGGGGATCGGGAGCAACGACCGCGCTGCAGGAAGCGGTCTAAATGACCGAGGCACAAGGGTTGGCGGCAACGACCGGTGCGCAAAATACCCAGGCGTGGAGCTTTCCTGCTCAGACGCGGGGGTAGGTGGCGCAATGGGCTCCTGTACGGGGCCGGGCGACGCTGAATGTCCTACTGTGGAGTCTTGCTGCTCAAACACGGGACCAACTTGTGCAGCAAACCCAGGTACAGTGCCAGGGGGCGCCAAATGCTCAAGCACAGGGTCTGACTACCCAGGTGCGGAGCGCGAGTGCGTGGCGAGTCCAGGTTCAGAGCGGAAAGATGCTGAGTGCTCTTCTTTGGAGCTTAACGACTCAGCGTGCTCCTGAACAGGGCTAGGCGGCTCTGTAAGCCTCTCTGTGGAGCCTTTGTGCTTGAACACGGGGCTTAAAGGCACATAAGACTCCTGTACGGGCCAGGCGGCGCGAACTGCCTCACCGTAGAGTCTTTGTGCTCGAACACGGGGCTTGCATGCGCGGTGGGCCCAGGTACAGGGCCAGGGGGCGCCATACGCTCAGGCATGGGGTCTGACTGCCCGGGTGCGGAGCTTGAGTACGCGACAAGCCCAAGTTCAAAGCTGGGGGGCGCTGTGCACTCGCTCTTCCAGCTTGAGCGTTCAGTGCGCTTGTGAACGGGACTAGGTGGCACTGTAAGCCTCTCCGTGGAGCCTTTGTGCTCGAACACGGGGCTTAATGGCACATAACGCTCCTGTACGGGGCCAGGCGGCGCGAACTGCCTCATCGTGGAGTCTTTGTGCTCGAACACGGGGCTTGCGTGCGCGGCGGGCCCAAGTACAGGGCCAGGGGGCGCCATACGCTCAGGCATGTGGTCTGACTGCCCTGGTGTGGAGCTTGAATGCGCGACGAGCCCAAGTTCAACGCTGGGGGGCGCTGTGGGCTCGCTCTGCCAGCTCGAGCATTCAGTGCACTCGTGAACGGGCTAGGGGGCGCTAAAGGCTCTGGCACGGGGTCTGACTGCCCAGGTGCGGAGCTTGAGTGCGCGACGAGCCCAAGTTCAAAGCTGGGGGGTGCTGTGCGCTCGCTCTGCCAGCATGAGCGTGTAGTACGCTGGTGAACGGGGCTAGGTGGCGCTATAGACCCTGGCATGGGACCAGGTGGACTTGAGCCGTAAAGAATACTATCCGCCCTCTTCCTCGCACGCTGATCGAGGCGGGTCTCTGCCAATCTGGCCAGCTCGATTAGGTGGTCAAAGGAAGAGGCGGGTGGAAGGAAGCACAGCTCAATGTCCACATCATAATTGAGCCCTGATCTAAAGGGCTCCATGAGGACCGGTCCCTGCAGGCCACTCTGTGCGGCCAGGGTACGAAATTCAGCCACATATTCCTGTACCTCCCAAAAGCCTTGCGTGATTTCAAATATATCGGTAGGTTCGGGGTCAGGAATAAGTGGCTGGGGGCCAAAATAGGCTATGCCGCATTGTAGACCTATCTGGGCCCCACGTGGACGGCGACGGCGGCGAGGGCTGGGCAATGTGGGAGGGTCAGGATGAGAGAAATCCACGGCATGAGGATAAGAACAATCCTCAGCCTGAGGATAAGACAAATCCTCGGCTTCCAGGTAAGAAAAATCCTCGGCGTGAGGATAAGGGAAATCCTCAGCATGAGGATGGAAAAAACCATCAGTGACATGGCCAGGGTCACTGAACTGCCCCCAAAAAGCCAGCCGTGACCCGGGTAGCGAAACCCGCCGTCTACGGCGTCTGGGGACCTCCATACGGGAGGTCCAGGAGCTAACGCTGGGTCCCCTAGCTGGTGGGATCATTCTGTTACGGGGTTGCGCCATTTAGAAAAATGACGAACCCCAAAAACTAAATGAAAAGGATGGGACCCAAGTGCAGTTAGCTCCAGATGGTTTTATTGAACTGAAGTCAAATACAATAATTTAAACAGAATTAAATAAATACAAATGAATGAATAACAAGTAACGGGAGTCTCTGTGTGTGTGCACAAAAGCAGCGAATGTGTGAGCTACATACACACACACACAAAGACAGCGCCCTAGAAAATAAGGGTGGGAACGAGAAGGATCTTTTCTTTCTTTATATATTTATTTATTTATTTTATTTCCCCTTAAATAACTTAAACTGAATTTGATAAATATAAATAGATGAATAACAGAAATAACGGGAGTCTCTGTGTGTGGGTACAAAGGCAGCGAATGTGTGAGCTGCATACACACACAGAGAGACGTAACAGCGCCTTTGAAAGGAAAAGCGGGAAGGACAGAGAGAGAAAGCGGGAGGGGGGAAATTCCCTCCAGCTTATGTCACCTCTGAGCGCACTCACACACACACGAAGCGGCCGTGGGCGTGGCCCAGTGCTCCTGCACGCTCAGAGGTTAGAGAGGCCGCAAGAGCGCGAGGAAGGATGAATCAGGCAGGGAGGAGCCAGAGATGGAAAAATAAAGGCGAAATAATGCTCGACCTACTCTACCTAATTTCCCTATCAACCTTACCATCACGTCTCGCGACGCTACGGAGGCTCCGCCCCTGTACGGACGGAGTCTGTTCTCTAAACCCTGAAAAAATGAATAAAAAGCGAATAAACAAAACAGGAAGCAAAAGGAAAGTGTGGGGGCTCTAAAAAGAGCGCAGGGATGAGACTCGTGAGGTCTCAACGGCACGTTCTGCCAGCGAGTCCTTATTCAAAATACGCCGTAGCGAGGATCGGGTCTTACGAAGCGTGCCGGGAGTGGAGACGAATGATCCAACACTTGCTTCCACTGGTGAAGCTCTTACATAGCCAGAGAAAGCAGGTGAGGATCATTAGCTGTAATCAGCCGTCTTACTGACGAGGCGGCCGATTACAGAAGCTGCCAGGGATGCCACCGGCAAAGGTAGCTCAATGCTACCTCTAGCGTCAAAAGGTGGCACCCCTGACACATCTTTTTTTTTTTTTACCTTAAAGCAAACAACGCGGTGCCTAGAGCACAAGTGGTGACATATTAAGTTGGAGGTATTTAAGATTGCTTGGAAGGACAGTATGGCATGCCCTTACTAAAGCTAAAGCTACATATTTTTCCTCAATCATAGAGAAAAATAAGAACAATCCAAGATTTCTCTTTAATACAGTCTCCAAATTAACAGAAAACCCTACAGACAGTGATTCTCATGTTCTGTGTAATTTAACAGTAATGATTTCATGACTTTCTTTAATGATAAGATAGAAAAGCACGTGTTGTGCTTGAGAGCAGAGTCGTGGACGATGTGGTGCTTGAGAGCAGAGTCGTGGGCGACGTGAGGCTGCAGAGCGGAGTCGTGGACGACGTGAGGCTGACGAGCAAAGTCGTGGACGACATGGTGCTTGAGAGCAGAGTCGTGGACAACGTGGTGCTTGAGAGCAGAGTCGTGGACGACGTGGTGCTTGAGAGCGGAGTCGTGGGCGACGTGAGGCTGCAGAGCGGAGTCGTGGACGACGTGAGGCTGCAGAGCGGAGTCGTGGACGACGTGAGGCTGCAGAGCGGAGTCGTGGACAACGTGAGGCTTGACAGCAGAGTCGACGACGTGATGCTTGACAGCAGAGTCGACGACGTGATGCTTAACAGCAGAGTCGACGACGTGATGCTTGACAGCAGAGTCGACGGCGTGATGCTTGACAGCAGAGACGACCTCTGAACGGGTCTCCCTGGAGGGGACAGTCTCCGAACGGGTCTCCCTAGAGGGGACAGTCTCTGAACGGGTCTCCCTAGAGGGGACAGTCTCTGAACGGTTCTCCCTGGAGGCAGCCACTGGCACTGCCGATGCCCTGGAGGCGGCCACTGGAACTGCCGACGCCCTGGGGGCGGCCACTGGAACTGAAACAGAGAGGACGGGACCAGGCACGGATGTCCGTGGAACAGGACTGGGCCCGAATGTCCGTGGTGCAGGACTGGGCACGAGTGTCCGTGGTGCAGGACTGGGCACGAGTGTCCGTGGTGCTGGTGTTGGCACCTCACCAGCGAGTTCCATCACACCATAATGAGACGCCATAGGCTCAACTACACAACTAGTGCGGTCCGATTTACAAATCTCCACAACTTGAGGATTACACGCGGAACCAGAGCAGCCTGAATCATGACTATCCACAACTGGGGGTTCAACTACAGGACTATTGTGGTCTGAATCATGAACACCCACCACGAGAGGCTCGGATACGGAACTAGTGTGGGTGGAGTTACGGTTATCCACAACTAGAGGACCAAATACGGAACTAGTGGGGTCCGAAACACCTTTATCCACCACTAGAGGTATAGGCACAGAACTAGTGTGGCCAGAATCACGAACATCCACCACTAGAGGCTCAAATACGGAACTAGTGTGGTTTACACCTGGACTTACACACGCTCGCCTACGCTTGACTAGTGTGGTCCGGCTGCTGGCAAGCTGGGGATCCAGCACACAACCAGCCAAAGCAGACCGGACAGGGGGGGTGACAAACTCCGGTTTGGAGGTCTTACTAAGACCAAACTGGTCCCACAGCTCACTAATGAGCTGGTCATAAGACCCTTGGAACAACCGGGACCAGTTGGTCACTGCCCAGTCAAGAGCCTTGCCTGTGAGATGCCATTGTACAAACACCACACGTTCCTCGTCTGTATAATGTGGGTACTGGCGCAAATAGACCGAGCACTGCTGAAAAAACTCACCACACTGACGGTGATCACCGTAAAATTTTTTCGGCAGCTCGGTCCTCACAGGCAAAACAGGGGCAGCGCAATAACCTGCCGTCTCCATAGTTAGGCGAGGATTTCTGTCACGACGGGTGCCTGGTGGCAAGCAGGAGACGTGCACAGATTCTGAAGTTATAACCATGATGGAGTTTATTCAATTGATAGAATACAAAACACAAAAGCTGCACCAAAACAAACCTTAATGAAAGCGGGCTTAACCGCCAAACGAACACACATCAGCCTATAGTTGGTAACCATAACAAAAGCGGGCTTTAACCGCCGAACGAATACACCTCAGCCTGTAGCCGGTAACCATAACAAAAGCGGGCTTAAACCACCGAACGAACATACATCAGCCTATAGCTGGTAACCATAACAAAAGCGGGCTTTAACCGCCGAACGAACATACATCAGCCTATAGCTGGTAACCATAACAAAAGCGGGCTTAAACCGCTGAACGAACACAGACCGTCATGACATTCCAAAGGGAGCATTCCCTCAATAAAATAAGCTGGGACGCCATTTAAATAGACGTGCACACAGCTGCATATCGTTACGGTAATCGCCCCAGCTTCTGCTTCGGCGGCCTTGCAAACCGGGGGGCGCTGCAAAGGTTCAAGTCCGGGTCGCCACCCGGCAGTCAGGAGGAGCATAACACCCATGTTCGAGGTGTACCGTGACACTTACAATCCAGCTCGTCTACTTCATTCGCAGGGTGCAGGACTTTTAGTTTCTAGAATTAAAAAAGTCACAGCAGGGGGAAAGGCTTTCTCATACATAGCCCCCCAACTATGGAATAAACTTCCCACCTTAGTTTGAGACTCAGACACTCTCCAAATTTTTAAGTGACATACTTATTTGCGCAGGCTTTTGACTAGATTTAGACCGGGTTACTGGGGCTGGAGTCTGGAGTCAGGTCTGGCAGTCTGGCTGTAATGGGCTTCGGTCCTCTTGACTTGTGCATCCTTGTCTTGGACTAAGGGCAGAGCTGGGGGTTCATAGTCAAAGAGTCTTATGGTGATTAGAGACGTTGGATTGCTGTCTTCTGCCTCCCGTGGGGTTGTCGATGACTCATGTGATCCCTCTTGGCTATGTTACCTTCCGGCTCTCCTCTTTCTAGCTATGCTGCTATAGCTAATGCTGCCAGGGTCTCATGCTACACATGGCATCAGTGATTGTTAATAGACACTGTGCTCTTAATCAATAACTAATTACATGTATGTATGTAATAACTATAATAACTAATTACATTTTCTGTTGTCTCTCTGAGCTGTGTTCCGGTACCAGTTCCTTCCCCACACGTGATGTTCATCCACTCCAGTTCCTTCTCCACACATGATGTTCATCGGCTTCAGTTTCACTCAAGCTGTTTTCATCATCAGCTCCAGTCCCACCATACCTGGGTCACACCAGAGGACAGTAACCCTCACCCTCCTCAAGTTATCTGGGGACAAAGTGACACCAAGGACCGCCAAGGAAGATCCTGGAATGACTGTGTATCGAACTACTTATTGCCAATGTGCATATTTTACTTGAACTATGACTCCATGACTTGTTAGTTTAGATAAATTAGTTTCATTCTTACATTTATCATTTGTGCTGCCCAAGGAGGTTGGGTCTCTTTTTGAGTCTTGGTCCTCCCAAGGTTTCTTCCTCATAACACTTAGGGAGTTTTTCCTTGCCACTGTTGCCCTAGGTTCGCTCAATTTGGAACTGAACGTAGATATTAAGAGATAACCTAAAATTGTAAAATTGCTTTGAGACAGGGCTTATATAACAGTAAAGTTATAAGTGACATCAGTGAAGGTAACTGTTAGGGTTTGCCCTGGGACCATTCCACTTTTTCTCCGTTTCATTATTTTCCGCCACTCCCTTAGTTTCCTTTGTTTACGTTCGGCGAGCACAGCATCGCGTTTTCGGCTCTCACGCCGCTTTGTTTTTTCACCACGCTCAGTCGGTACTTCTGTTTCCAGCTCCGGTTATTCCCGATGCCATCAGCCTGCGCTCTGTGTCCATCCCCCCCGCTCGCTACAGCCTGGTTTGGAAGCGAGCTCCACACAGCCGCTGCATCGCCACCTTGGTTTTCCGTTCACCATGTTCCTATTGCCATCCTCCTGGGCTTGACACCCCACGCTGGCATTACACTCGTACTCACAAACACTGATTTATTATTTAATAAATACACTTAAAAAATCGTTTCTCGTACTTTGTGGTCTGTGCCGTCTGTTGATCTGCAATTTGGGTTCCTCAGTGTTTAGTCTGTGGGATCTTGGATCCCACGTAACAGATCAATCTAGCCTCAATGGAACCCGCAGGTCAGCAGACAGCCCCCCGTTCCGGTCGATATAGCCTTGGATCGCTCGCAGGCTTGACTCCAGCAGGATGACAAGCTGTTGGTGTCCCTGCTGGAATCCAATTCGCTGCTAAACCAGTAAAATTCGTTAATGTCCGATAAACTTAATCGCTTGCTTCTGTCTCCTCCGCAGAACACACTTACTGTAGCCAGGAGTCTCCGGCCGCCCTTGGGATCCTCCTGCCCCTCCAAAGCCTCTGGCTGGGCCGCCTATGTCTGTCTCCTCCACCTTCCGCTCCTCGGCACCCTCAAGTGTGGAACCTCCGATCACCCATCTCTTTGACTATGAACCCCCAGCTCTGCCCTTAGTCTAAGGCAAGGATGCACAAGTCAAGATCAAGAGGACTGAAGCCCAGTTCAGTCAGACCGCCCACCCGACACTCCTGGCTAACGGACAAGGCAGGCATGCCAGACATGACTCCAGACTCCGGCTCCAGTGACTCAAGCCATGCATCCCGGTCTAAATTTAGTCAAAAGCCTGCGCAAATAAGTATGTCTTTAGCCTTAAAATTTTGGAGAGTGTCTGAGTCTCGAACGAAAGTGGGAAGTTTATTCCATAGTTCGGGAGCCATGTATGAGAAAGCCTTTCCCCCTGCTGTGACTTTTTTTATTCTAGAAACTAAAAGAAGTCCTGCACCCTGCGAACGAAGTAGACAAGCTGGATTGTAAGTGTCACGACCGGGGTGCCTAACTGGCAAGGAGGAGACGTGCGCAGGTTCTAACATTATTACCATGATGGCTGTTTATTCAAAATATAACAATAATAATAATAATAATACACAACACAAAAAGGCGGGCTTGAACTCAAACACAAAACAGCCTATAGCTGGTAACTATAACAAAACTGGCTATAACCGCCGAACGAATATACGTGAGCTTATCGCCAAAAACCACAATGCAAGCGGGCTTGAACCGCTGAACGAACATACGCGAGCTTATCGCCAAAAACCACGATGTAGGCGGGCTTGAACCGCTGAACGAACATACGCGAGCTTATCGCCAAAAACCACAATGGAAGCGGGCTTGAACCGCATGAACGAATGATACGTGGCTTATCGCCAAAAACCACACTGTAAGAGGGCTGAACCGCTGAACGAACCAACGCGAGGCTTATAGACAAAAAACCACAATGGAAGGCGGGGCGGAACCGCTGAACGAACATACGTGAGTTTATCGCCAAAAACCCACAATGGAAGCGGCTGAAACCGCTGAAACGAACCATAGTGAGCTTATCGCCAAAAACCACATGGAAGCGGGCTTGAACAGGCTGAACGAACATAACGTGAGCTTTCCCAAAAACCACATGGAAGCGGGCTTGAACCGATGAACGTTACCATTACCGTTTATGGACATGGGCAAAGGGAGCTTTCCATCGTAAGTCCCGCGCCGAGGGGGGAGCCGGGATGCTGTTTACATAGGACTGCTTACAGCGTAAGTCATTCGTAGCGTCCCAGCATTTCCTCGGCGTTCTTTGCAAACCGGGTGGAGATGAAAGGTCCAAGTCCCTGTATCGCCACCCGGCGACTGGGAGGAGCGCAACAACCCGTGCTAACGGCGTACCGTGACTACTCCCCCCAAGAGCCCGAGATGGAGTAGGATACTTCAAAGGCCCCTTTACCCTGACCGGGGCGTTTCCTCTCTGGCGAGCCCTAGGGCGAAACGCGACAAATAACCATCTTCCGAAAACAAGCCTCCGAGGAAGACGGCCCTTAGCAAAGGAAACAGAGCCGTGGCTGGGACGCTTGAGAGCGGGGCCGTCGAGGCGGACGCTGACAGCAGAGACGACGAGCGCGACGCTGACAAGACAGAGACAACGAGGCGACGACGCTTGACAGCAGAGACGACGAGGCGGCGACGCTTGACAGCAGAGACGACGAGGCGGACGGACGTGCTTGGACAGCAGAGACGACGAGGCGGCGGGCCGTGATTGGAAACAGCAGGGAGACGACGAGGCGGCGGCCGTGCTACAGCAGAGACGACGAGGCAGCGGCCGTGCTTGACAGCAGAGACGACGAGGCGAGCCCCCCACCACTTGTGAGCAGAGACACGAGGCGGCCGTGCTTGAAAGCAGACGAAACAAGGCGGGCCGTGCTTGGCAGCAGAGAGACGGGCGGCCGTGATTGGCAGCAGAGGAGGCACGAGCGGCGTGCTGACAGCATAGGAGACGAGGCGGCAGTGCTTGACAGCAGAGAAACGAGGCGGCCCGTGCTTGACAGCAGAGGACAGGCGCCGTGCTTGACAGCGAGGACGAGGGGGCCGTGCTTGACAGCAGAGACGACGAGGCGCGGCCGTGCTGACAGCGGAGACGACGAGGGGCGGCGGCTTGACAGCCAGAGGACGAGGCGGCCGTGCCTTGACAGCTAGAGACGAGGCGGCCGTGCTTGACCAGCTGAGACGAGGTGACCTTGCTTGACAGCTGAGACGAGGCGGCGTGCTTGACAGCTGAGACGAGGCGGCCGTGCTTGACAGCTGGAGCCGAGGCGGGCCGTGATTGGACAGCTGAGACGAGGACGTGCGGCTTGACAGCGGACTCGACGACGGGCGGCTGCCAGAACGGAGTCGACGAAGAGAGTGGCTGACGAGCAGAGAGTCGTGGGACGACGGAGGGTGCAGAGCAGAGTCGGGCGACGAGTGGGATGCAGAGCAGAGTCGTGGACGACGAGTGGCTGCAGAGCAGATCGTGGACGACGAGTGGCTGAAGAGAGAGTCGTGGACGACGAGTGGCTGCAGAGCCAGAGTCGGGGACGACGAGTTGGATGCAGAGAAGAGTCGGGACACGAGTGGCCTGCAGAGCAGGAGTCGGGGGATGACGAGTGGCTGCAGAGCAGAGTCGTGGACGACGGTGGCTGCAGAGCAGAGTCGTGGACGGACGAGTGGCCTGACAGAGATGGTCGTGGAAGGACGAGTGGCTGCAGAGCTGAGTCGTGGACGACGAGTGGCGAAGAGCTGAGTCGTGGACGATTGAGTGGTGCAGAGCTGAGTAGTGGACGACGAGTGGATTGCAGAGCAGAGTCGTGGACGACGAGTGGCTTGCAGAGCAGAGTCGTGGACGACGTGTGCTTGTCAGGGGAAGGTCGTGGACGACGTTGTTGCTTGTAGCGGAGTCGTGGACGACGTGATGCTTAGTCAGCGGAGCGTGGACGACGTGATGCTTGTCAGCAGAGTCGTGGACGACATGATTGCTTGTCAGCGGAGTGGGACGACGTGATTTTGCTTGTCAGTGGAGTCGTGGAGAAGTGATGCTGTCAGCGGAGTCGTGGACGACGTGATCAGGGACGACTCTGAAACGGGTCTACTGGAGGCAGACAACAGGCACCGCCGACGCCCTGGAGGCGGCCACTGGGAACTGCGACAGAGAGGAAATGAGAAAAGGTAGGTACGGATGTAAGTGGAGAAGGAACGGGAAAGAGAGTCCACGAGGTGCAAGAACCGGGCACGAGAGTACGAGGTGCAGGACCGGGCACGGAGGTCGAGGTGCAGGGACTGGAACGAGAGTCGAGGTGCAGGACTGGGCACGAGAGTTTCCCCGAGGTTGCAGGATTGGGCACCCTCACCAGCGATTTCCATCCCACCATAATGCGACGCTATAGGCTCAACTACACAGCTAGTGCGGTCCGAAAACAATTCTCACAGTAAGGATTACACGCGGACCCAGAGTGACTGATGACCACTACCCACAACCAGGGGTTCTAATACTGCGTCTGCGTGGTCCCAAAGCACAAATACCCAACGCTGCTGGTTCACCATACCGAGTCAGCGTGTCAGAATACAGACCTCGGTGTGAAGCTATCGGCTTCAATAACAGAGCTCGCTTGTCAGAAACAGACTCGGCGAAGCGACGGCTCAAACAATAGAGCTAGCTTGCTCAGAAACAGACCTCGGTGACGCTATGGCTCACCAATAGAGCTAGCGCTCAAGAAACAGACCTCGATGAAGCTAGCGGCTCAATAACAGAGCTAGCTTGCTCAGAAAAACAGACCTCGGTGAAGCTATCGGCTCAACAAATAGAGCTAGCTATCTTAACTATGGTTAAAACTACGGACTAGTGGGGTCTGGCGGCATAAAGCTGGTCGGCGTTGGCCCAAGCCTCGGCAGCTGACTAGCTGGGTCCAACAAACGGCCTCCTTAACTGACCGCTGGGCGACCAGGGAACTCCGCCTGGAGTCGTAAGCGAGACCGAACTGTTCCCACAGCTTCACTAGAGCTGATCGTAGGTCCCCGTGCCAGCCGGGACCAGTTGGCCGCTGCCCATCAAGTGCCGGGCAGTGAAGAGCCAGGTTACAAACCACCAAAAGCCTGAAACTTAGAGTAGTGTGGGTAACTGGCGTAAGTAGGCTGCACAGCCGAAAAATTCGCCACAAAGACAGGGATTACCATCATAATTTAAGGGCGCTCAACAAAAAACCACAACCTTTGAAGCGGGCTTGACAACCGCTGAACGAATGTACGTGAGCTTATCGCCAAAAAAACCACAATGTAAGCCAGGGCTTGAACCGCTGAACGAACATACGCGAGCTTATCGCCAAAAAAACCACAATGGAGCGGGCTGGAACCGCTGAACGAACATACGCGAGCTTATCGCCGAAAACCACAACGTAAGCGGGCTTGAACCACTGAACGAACATAGAAGAGCTTATCGCCAAAAACCATGACATAAGCGGGCTTGAACCGCTGAACGAACGTACATGAGCTTATCGCCAAAAACCATGACATAAGCGGGCTTGAACCGCTGAACGAACGTACATGATGACAGCGCCAAGGGAGCTTTCCCTCAATAATTCCCCGCGCCGAGGGGGAGCCGGGATGCTGTTTAAATAGTCTTGCTTACAGCTGTAAGTCATTACGGTAGCGTCCCGGCATCTCCCTCGGCGTCTTTGCAAACCGGGTGGCGCTGCAAAGGTCCACGTCCTGGATCGCCACCCGGCGACGGGAGGAGCGCAACAGCCGTGCTCACGGCGTACCGTGACAGTAAGACTCTAAGAGTTCACTCAGATAATGTGGGGCCAGGTCATGTAGAGCTTTATAAGTTATAAGAAGTGTTTTGTAATCAATGCGGAATTTAACTGGTAACCAGTGTAGTGATGATAGAACAGGAGTGATATCATCAAATTTTTTACTTCGAGTTAGCACTCGGGCGACTGCATACTGAACTAATTGAAGTATATTCATAGATTTACTGGAGGATCCAGTAAGTAAGGCGTTACAGTAATCCAACCTTGAGGTTCTAAACGCATGAACCAGTTTCTCGGCATCATTAAAAGAGAAGATATTTCTAAGATTAGTGATATTACGTAATTGAAAGAAAGCAATTCGAGTGATGCTCCTAATGTGACACCTAAGTGTTTTCCAGATGGACTGGGCAATACTGAACAGCCATCTAGATTTATAATAGATGTAGCCAACCTGTCTCTCACAGCCTTGGGTCCCACTAATAGAACCTCACTTTTATCTGAGTTAAGTAAGAGAAAATTCAATAACATCCAATCTTTTATTTCCTTTACACAGTCCTCAATTTTGTTGATTGTAAGGCTCTCATTAGGTTTGGCTAATATGTACAGCTGTGTATCATCTGCATAGCAGTGGAAACTAATGCCATTTTTACGAATAACTGAGCCTAGTGGCAGCATGTACAGAGAGAATAAAAGTGGGCCAAGCACCGACCCATGAGGCACGCCATACTTCACTTTTGAGAGCTTAGACCTTAGATTATTTATATGAACAATCTGGTACCGGTCAGTTAAGTAGGATTTAAACCAAGAAAGTGCTAATCCCTTTATACCTGCAGTATTTTCTAGTCTGTTTAGTAAAATGTCGTGATCTATAGTGTCAAATGCTGCACTTAAATCTAACAGAACAAGAAAAGAAACACATCCCTTATCTGAGGACATTAACAAGTCACCCAGTACCCTAATTAATGCCGTTTCAGTACTATAATGGGGCCTGAAGCCAGACTGAAATGTTTCATAAATTTCATTCCTTTGGAGGTAACTGCAGAGCTGCTGATAGACGGCTTTTTCTAAGATTTTGGACAGAAACGGTAGGGATTTGAAGTTGGTCTATAATTAGATATCACACAAGGGTCAAGATTGGCTTTTTTTTTAATCAGTGGTTTGGTAACGGCAGACTTAAAGGATTTGGGCACATAACCAAAGGTAAAGGATGAATTTAAAAAAATTAACAGTGGCTCTATAATACTAGGTATTACTTGTTTGAGTAAACGTGTAGGAATTGGATCTAATAAGCATGTTGATGACTTAGATGAGCTGATCAATGCGGATAGTTCGGTATTAGTAATTGGGGTAAAAGATTCTAATCTTGATTTACAGCTCATTAAACATATGTCTTCACTATTGCTTCATCTGGAAGTTTTCTGCATAGTTTGGTGATGTGATGAGCATCGAGTTTTATGCCTAATGTTTTCTATCTTATCATTAAAGTCATGAAATCATAACTGTTAAAATTACACAGAACGAGAGAATCACTTTCTGTAGGGTTTTTTGTTGATTTGGAGACTGTATTAAAGAGAAATCTTGGATTATTCTTGTTTTTCTCAATGATTGAGGAGAAGTATCAGCTTTAGCTTTAGTAAGAGTATGCTTACACTCTGCCATGCTGTCCTTCCAAGCAATCTTAAACACCTTCAATTTACTAAGGTCTCCACTTGCGCTCTAGATGCCGTTTTCTTTGCTTTAAGGTACGGGTCTGAAAGATGAGCTTGCAGCCCGTGATGACCCAGAGAGCCTGCAAGCCCTGATCAACTTAGCCTTCCGCCTGGCCCAACGCCAACATGCTCGTAGGTTGGAGAGGGCCGCCCATCCAGTCCAGACGGTCCCGTCTGCCTGACCAAGGTTCACTGCGCCCGGGCCCCCTCATCCCTCGTCCCCAGCTCGTTCTGATCTGGATATCACTGAGCCCATGCAGGTGGGGCACGCCTGCCTCAGCAAGGAGGAATCGTCCAGGCATTGAGCAAATGGCCTCAGCTTTTACTGCGGAACAGCTGACCATACCCTCGCCTCCTGATTACTCCGCCCAAAAGGGGATGGCGGAGATCCATTCACCAAAGATGCCTCTGGTGCTCGGACATCCCTGGCTGGCCCTCCACAGCCCTAACGTTTGCTGGAAGGAAGGAAGGATCACCGCCTGGAGGGATTTCTGCCACCAAGTCAAGTCAAGTCAGATCTATTTATATAGCGCTTTTTACAATGGAGCATTGCCTCAAAGTAACTTTACAAGTTTAGATTATCTCCTAATAACTACATCCAATCCCAAATTGAGCAACTTGGGAACAGTGGAAGGAAAAACTCCCTTGAGTGTTTATAGGGAAGAAATCTGAGGACCCAAGACTCAAAAAAGGGACCCCAACCTCCTTGGGCGGCGTAGATGATAATTCTAAAGAGCAAAAATAAGTCATGGAGTCAAAAGTTCGAATAAAATGTGAAGTAGCACATCGGCATTAAGTGGCCTGGTGTATGATGGGGCGGAGCTGGATGACGGAAAGCAGCTTGATAGGAGAGTTTGGAGTGATGAAATCCCATGTTTTGGGGCTGTGGAACTGGCACCCGGAACACAGCTCGGAGGGAAACAGAAAATGTAATTAGTTATGATTAGAGCACCGTGTTATTAAAGCAATCACGATGCCATGTTAGATGAGACCCCGGGCAAGCATTAGCTATAGCAGATAGCTAGGAAAAGGAGGAGAACTGGAGGAAAACAGGCCAAGGGGATCCATGAGACATTGGAAACACACGGGAGCAGAAGACAGAGCCCAACGTCCCCTGATCACCAGAAACTCGCTCCCCTGTTTCCTCTAGGGCCGTCCCTGCTTTCCAGGAGCTACCTAGCCACTTCTCTGCCCGACAGACCGTGAGGACTCCCCAGGTCCCACCCCTCGACCACAACCTTCGGCCCAAGTGATTCAGCAAGGATCACTACCGGGAACTGCCCTCCTCCAAAGGCCCTCCACGACTGCTCACTGCCCTCCTCTGGCCAACTTTACCAACTGTTGTGTGGTGAGTGAGAGAGAAGCCATGGAGGAGTATGTGGCCGACAGCATCAAGGCTGGCCTCAACCGGCCTTCATTATCACCACTGGGGGCCGGTTTCTTCTTTGTGTCCAAGAAGGATGGTACTCTCAGACCGTGTATCGATTACCGTGGACTGAATGCTATCACGAAGATGAACCGGTACCCCCTGCCCCTGCTCTCGTCGGCCTTCAACCTCCTCCCGGGGGCTACCATATTTGCCATGCTGGACCTATGGAATGCCTACCATCTGGTCTGCATGAAGGAAGGAGACGAGTGGAAGACTGCATTCAACACTCCCCTTGGGCATTTTGAATAGCTGGTCATGGTCTTTGGCCTCACCAACGCCCCTGAAGTCTTCCAAGCACTAGTGAATGACGTGCTCCGGGACTTCCTCAACCGGTTTGTGTTCGTATACCAGGACGACATCCTGATCTACTCTCCGTCCAGGGAAGAACACACCCAGCCCTTCAGACTGGTACTCAATCGTCTCCTGGAAAACGTCCTCGTAAAAGCTGAAAAGTGTGAGTTCCACGTCAAGAGCGTTGCATTCCTTGGGTTCATCATCGAGAGGGAGAGGATCAAGACAGACCCATCCAAGATCCAGGCAGTCTCAGAGTGCCCTACACCCTCAGGACGCAAAGAGCTCCAGTGATTCTTGGGATTTGATAACTTTTACCGTCGATTCATCCGGGACTACTCCAAGGTAGAAGCCCCCCTCAACCAGCTCACCTCCACTAAAACCCAATACAAGTGGACACTACACTGGTTACCAGTCAAATTCCGCATTGATTACAAAATACTTCTTATAACTTATAAAGCTCTACATGGCCTGGCCCCACATTATCTGAGTGAACTCTTAGAGTTTTACAATCCAACTCATCTATCGTTCGCAGGGTACAGGACTTCTTTTAGTTGATAGAATTAAAACAAAGCTCCAGCAGGGGAAAGGCTTTCCATACATGGCCCCCCAACGATGGACTGGAAATAAACTTCACATTTAGTTCGAGACTTCAGACCACTCTACAAAATTTTTTTAAGTCTAAGCTAAAGAAAGACCTGTTTTACTACATGCTTTTGACTAGATTTAGACCCAGGATGCATGGCTGGGTCACTGGGGCCGGGAAGGAAGTCTGGAGTCATGTCTGGCATGCATGCCTTGTCTGTTAGCCGGCATGTGTCGAGTGGGCGGTCTGGCTGAACTGGGCTTTGGTCCTCTTGATCTTGACTCGTGCATCCTTGCCTTAGACTAAGGGCAGAGCTGGGGGTTCATAGTCAAAGAGTCTTATGGTGATCAGAAACGTTGGGTTGCTGTCTTCTGCCTCCCGTGGGGTTGCCGATGTCTCATGTGATCCCTCTTGGCTGTGTTTCCTACAAGTTCTCCTCTTTCTAGCTATGCTGCTATAGCTAATGCTGCCGGGATCCCATGCTACACATGGCATCAGTGATTGTTAATAGACACTGTGCTCTTAATCAATAACTAATTGCATTTTCTGTTTTTTCTCCGAGCTGTGTTCCGGTACCAGTTCCAACCCCACACATGATGTTCAGCCACTGCAGCTTCACTCAAGCTGCTTCCGTCATCAGCTCCAGCCCCACAATAACTGGGCCACTTAATGCCGATGTGCATATTTCACGTTTTATTTGAAGTATGACTCCTTGAGTTTAGTTCCATTCTTAGATTTATCATCTACGCCACCCAAGGGGTTGGGTCCCTTTTGAGTCTTGGTCCTCCCAGGGTTTTCCTATAACACTCAGGGAGTTTTTCCTTGCCACTGGTGCCCTAGGCTTGCTCAATTTGGGATTGGACGTAGTTATTAGGAGATAATCTAAACTTGTAAAGTTGCTTTGAGACAATGCTCCATTGTAAAAAGCGCTATATAAATAGATCTGACTTGACTTGACTTGACCAGAAACTGACTGGGTGTTCCAACGCGTTAAAGAACTGTCGTCCCCAGTCAACTCGCCTGGCTCTCGGCTTGCAACATCCCGCTACGTTTCGAGTCCAGAAATTTGCTCTCGATTCTCCGGGCCTTTCCCCGTTGAAAAGGTAATAAATCCGTCTAGTATCCGGTTAAAATTACCACAAAGCTTATGTATTCATCCTGTTTTTTATACCTTGCAGGTCAAACAATGCCTCTTCTTCGGGCATTAGCCGTAGCCACTACCTCCAGCACTTTACTGTTTATTCTGTCAGCTTACTGGTCCTAGTACTGTCACGTTTTTGGCTCTCACACCGCTTTGTTTTTCCACCACCAGTCGGTACTTCTGTTTCCAGCTCCGGTTTTTCTCGACACCATCAGCCTCCACTCTGGGTCCATCCCCCCGCTCGCTACAGCCTGGTTTGGAAGCAAGCTCCACACAGCCGCCGCATTGCCACCTTGGTTTTCCATTCGCCGCGTTCCTGTCGCCATCCTCCTGGGCTCGACCCCCGCGCTGGCATTACGCTTGCACTCACACACACACTGATTGATTATTTAATAAATACACTATTGTTTCTCTTACTTTGTGGTCTGTGCAGTCTGTTGATCTGCAATTTGAGTTCCTCAGTGTTTAGTCTGTGGGATCTTGGATCTCACGTAACTGTAACCCTGTATTGTAATGCAAAGTTTTGCCAAAGTAATCCTTGCCCATCTGGTTTCATCAGTTATTGATGAAATTTGCCCATGTGTTTTTATCAGCTTTTGGGGGATCCTCTGTCCATCTTTGCTCCTCAAAGGCTCAGCCTTTTGTGGACAGTGGTTTTGTACCAAACATGATTACAATCACTGGTTGACATCATTTGTCTAAAATCACCTCACACATCAAGGAATGCTGTGTTTTTTATTTACTTGCATTTCCATACGATCCCAACCATTTTTCCCTGATTTGGGGTTGTAGTCTAAGTGTCCATGATATACATTGTAACTCAGTTCCACACACTTTTCTAAATCACATGTCTAAATTTTTAGTGTGACTGCAAGTGCTGTACATGTGTACTATAACATAGTAAATGTTAAAATGCTTTAATGTGCTTTTTTCATCAGGGATGAGCATGCTAGCTCAGTAAGCTTAGTACATTGTAAACTTGTCTTAGAAACTTACAAATATGAATATGTAACAGTGGCTGTTATAACAGTAACCATATTTCAAAACTTTAGAAAGCCAACTAACTGAAATGAGTGATCACTGGGAATCTGTTATGAATATAAATGGTATTACCAGGTTGTGAGTTGTGGAAGCAGAGAAAGTGAATGTACAACAGTGTATATAAATTACTAAATTGTCTTTATTTTAGTGTCAAAACACTTTAAATGTGTTTCAGAGCTACTCTTAAATAAGTGTTAAAGTGTTAAAACATTAAAACCTGTAAACACCTTTTACAATATGCAAGTTTCCAAGTTCTCTTATTGCATGACCATAGGTTAACAGTTTGGTGGGATCCCTGTTTGAAAGATGTAATCTTGTAATGATCCAAAAAGGAACAATTCACAAGTAACTCCCATTCAGACTCTACATAAGCTTTAATTGTTCAAAATTATAACATACTGTCTTCAACAAAAGCTTAAATTTCCAAACATTCCTCTGTTTTACTGATATCTTTGTCTCCCCTTTCAAAGCATAATGTCTACATGAAGCAATTACCCCCAGCATCTCAATTACAGAAAGCAAAGGGGGTATTACTGTAATACATAGCAAAAAATGACATTGTCTAGAAAGCAGTTGCTGGCCACTGAATGCTGTAGGGCTACTAAAATAGTTTATTGTGTGTGGTCATGTAGGATATGTGCTACCTGCTCTTTAGAAGTAGAACTGATGATCTTGCTCTTGTATGGACAATTAAACTAATCCTATATAAGCATAAACTACTACTATATAAGCATGAGATATAAATGTATTTTTATATGTCAACAGGATTTTGTGCCATGAAATAATAATAAAAATGAAATAGATAGGTGATTTTATAATGCTATTGGTACCTGGTAGAGCTTTAGTTATACTTCCTAACCATGTGCTCGACCACATCACCATACAAGCTTAATTAGCCTTACTTAGCAAACTTGCCTTCTGTTTTTAAATGACACATTATAATAGCTTAATGTTAGATACTGTAGCTTACTACTGAACATGACGCAGATTTCACGTGGTCATTGCCCACCTCCATTGCCACCCAATGAAATAAATCACTGTTATAGCCATTTTTTGTTTTTGTTATTTTTTGTTATAGCCATTTTTTGAGCATTCACAGTTTCTTGTAACTTTGTCATTGGTCATTAAAATGCACTGCTTGGACATATCTGCAGAACATTATTTAACACAGCTGTTGAAATAAATACTGTCCTGCTCCCTCCATAAATCCTTAGTGTTGGTAAGGTTAGATAACTGTGTGTATATAGAAACAGGAGAAGATGATGAAAGAGAAACTTTCAGTGCAAATGGAATATATACTCTATATGGACAACAGTATTGGGACACACCTCTCAATCACTGAATTCAGGTGTTTCATTCAGTCCCATTGCCACAGGTGTACAAAATCAACCATCTAGCCACAGTGATGTGCGGTGAGGTCAAGGGCAAGTGAGACACTCTACAGACAGAGCCAGATTTACACATACATGTACCTCAAAGAGATTTAATTATTAAATTCTCAAGAACTTGGTTTGATTACACAGTGTTTCCTGTTTAATATCACATTCTTCATGCATGCATAACCTATTTCATTCATGTTTTATTTCCTGTTTTTTAACAATAGAAACAATTTATAACACAGACCAGAGAGAAAAGGCTTTGTTTTAAAAATAATGTATAATTTCACATTTCATTACATTTATTTTTTATTGGAATATAACAGGTGAGGCACTGCCTCTCCTACCTGTCCTCACTGCACTTCGTCACCCATACTATTTTGCTCTATGCCTTCAAGCACCTGATGTGGCTTCAAGAGATAGTGTTCAAGAAAAGATGCTGATTATGGCAGGAGAATCAATGTGGCCCTCATTAAATCAACATTTCTTCTCCGGGTCACACAATAAAATTTCTGTGACAAAAGCAATGTTGCCCAATAAACTGCCCACTGATGCAGACTTTCTGCAGTATACAAATGCATTCAGGAGTGCAAATAGGCCTTCCCTATGTGGCATAGGCTGCATGTCACATCAGTATGTCATCAGTTGCATTTGAAAGCTCCTCTTCTACCTTGTCCTGCATTCTCTCCGCAGGTCAACGCTGCATTTAAGGAAACAAAATTTAGTCAAGTCAAGTCAAGTCAGATTTATTTATATAGCGCTTTTTACAATGGAGCATTGTCTCAAAGCAACTTTACAAGTTTAGATTATCTCCTAATAACTACGTCCAATCCCAAATTGAGCAAGCCTAGGGCGACAGTGGAAAGGAAAAACCTCCTAGTGCTAGGAAGAAACTCTTGGGAGGACCAAGACTCAAAAAGGGACCCACCTCCTTGGGCGGCGTAGATGAAAATCTCAGAGCGAACTAAAGTCATGGAGTCAAAGTTCGAATAGAATGTGAAGTATACATCGACATTAAGTGGCCCGTTTATGATGATAAATCTAAGAGCGAACTAAAGTCCTGGAGTATGGTCGAATAAAAGTGAATTATGCACAGTGGAGCTCCCATCAAGTGAACATCATGTGGGCCGGAACTGCCGGAACAACAGCTCGAGATAAAACAGCAAATGTAGTTTAGTTTATTGATTAAGAGCACAGTGTTTATTAACAATCACTGATGCCATGTCAATCACTGATTCAGGAGTGTACATGAGACCCCGCAGTATTAGTATAGCAAACATAGCTAGAAAGCTAGAAAGAGGAATCTGGTAGGAAACACGGCCAAGAGGATCACATGAGACAATTGGCAACCCACGAGCGTCAGAAGACAGCAACCCAACGTCTCTGATCACCATAAGACTCTTGACTATGAAACCCCCAGCTCTGCCTTATTCTAAGGCAAGGATGCATGAGTCAAGATCACGAGGACCGAAGCCCAGTCAGCCAGACCGCCCACTCGACACTCCCGGCTAGCGGACAAGGCAGCAGGCCGACAGGACTTCCGACTCCGGCCTCAGCAACCCAAGCCATGCACCTGGTCTAAATCTAGTCAAAAGCCTGCGTAAATAAGTAATGTCTTTAGCCTAGACTTAAAACTTTGGAGGGTGTCTGAATCTCGAACGAAAAGTGGGAATTTTATTCCATAAGTTGGGGGGCCTGTATGAGAAAGCCTTTCCCCCGGCTGTGGACTTTTTTTAATTCTGGGACTAAAAGAAGTCCTGCACCCTGCGAACGAGTAACGAGTTGGAATTAAAACTCTAAGAGGCACTCATATAATGTGGTGCAGCCATGTCATCTTTATAAGTGTATAAGAAGTATTTTGTTAATCAATGCGGAATTTTTGACTGGTACCATGCAGTGATGATAGAACAGGAGTGATTATGATCAAATTTTCCTAGTTCGAGTTAGCACTCGGGCAGCTGCATTCTGAACTAACTGAGTTTATTTATAGATTTTACTAGAAGCATCCTAAGTAAGCGTACAGTAAGCCAACCTTAGGTTATAAATGCATGAACAGTTTTTTCTGCACATTAAAAGAGAGGATATTTCTAGTTTAGCGATATTACGTAATTGAAAGAAAGCAATTCGAGTGATGCTGCTATGTGCGCATCAAAGGAGAGAATCTGAATCAAATGTGCCCCTAGTTGTTTACAGACGGACTGGGCAATACTGGACAGCCATCTAGATTTAAGGATAGATGTAGCTAACCTGTCTCTCACAGCCTGGTCCCACTAATAGCCCTCAGTTTTATCCAAGTTTAAGTAGGAGAAAATTAAATACATCCAATCTTTTATTTCCTTTCGATTTTTTGATTGTAAGGCTGTCATTATTTTGGCCTGGATTGTCCAGCTGTGTATCATCTGCAATGCATGGAAACTATGCCATTTTACGAATAACTGAGGCCTAGTGGCATCATGTACAGAGAAATAAAAGCGGGCCAAGCACTGACCCCCTGAGCACGCCATACTTCACATTTGAGAGCTTAGATCTTAGATTATTTATATGAACAAACTGGGACCCGGGGTAGATGGGAAGGGGGGGGGGGAGGGGGAAAGGGAAGAGGGGGGGGGGGAGGGGAGGGAATAGTCGGGGAGGCTGGAGGAGATGGGGGAGGAGGTCGGGGGGGAAAAGGGCAGGGGAGGGGGGGCGAGGGGGCAGGGGGGCTAACCGGAAAAAGAATGGGGAGAAGAGTGGGGCCGCAGAGGGAATGGTGGAAGTGGGTGGAGAGGGTGGCAGAGGGAAAAAGCAAGTCGGCAAATCAGGGGGGCGGATGGTGGGCTTGTGGAAGAAGAAATGAAAATTGGGTTAATGAATGAGTGGGGTCAGGGAGGGCGGGGGCAAAGGAGTGGTCAGTTAGTAAGGATTTTAAACCAACAAGTGCTGATCCCCTTAATACCTAAGTATGTTCTAGTCTGTTTGTTGATCTATAGTGTAAATGCTGCACTTAAATCTAACAGAAACAAGAAAAGAAAACATCCCTTATCTGAGGACATTAACAAGTCATTTTGTACCCTAAGTTGCTGTTTCAGTACTATGATGGGGCCTGAAGCCAGACTGAAATGTTTCATAAATTTCATCCTTTGATGTACTACAGAGCTGCCTGATAGACGGCTTTTCTAGATTTTGGACAGAAACGGTAGATTTGAATGGTCTATATAGATATCACACAAGGTCAAGATGGGCTGTTTTTTACTCAGTGGTTTGGATAACGGCAGACTTAAGGATTTGGGCACTAACCAAAGGTAAGGATGAAATTAAATAACTAACACTGGCCTCTATCAACACTCAGGTAATACTTGTTTGAGTAACGTGTAGGAATTGGATCTAACAAACTGTGATGACCTTAGGCGAGCTGATCAGTGGCGGATATTTCAGTATTAGTAATTGGACAACAGATTCTAATCTGATTTATGGCTAATTGAACAGATGTCTTCACTTGGCTGCTCTGGAAGGTTGCTGAACATTTTGGTGATGTGATGATCATTGAGTTTTAATGCCTAATGTTTTCTATCTTATCAATTAAAGAAAGTCTGAATTCATTACTGTTAAAATTACACATGAAGGGAAGTCACTTTCTGTGGGTTTTTGTTAATTTGGAGACTGTTATTAAAGAGAAATCTGGATTATCTTATTTTTCTCTATATTGAAGAAGTATGCAGCTTTAGCTTTAGTGAGGGCATGCTTATACTTCTGCCATGCCTGTCCCTCCAGCATCTTAAACACCTCCAATTTACTATGTCTCCACTTGCTCTCTAGATGCCGTGTTTCTTTGCTTTAAGTTACGGGTGTGGTCATTATACCATGGTGCTAAACCTTTTCCCCTATACATTTGACCCTAGCAGGGCAGTCGTGTCCAGGGTTTAGCGAAGCACACATTCTAATTGCTCATTTACACACTCAAGATGATTTATCTCCATAGGTGTATTAAATTTTAAGTCTGGTAGTTTTTAATAAACAACAGCTGGAGTAGCAGATGTGAATAGTGCGCTTGGTGTGATAACGAGGCAGAAGGATTTTATTTATTAGAGATAGCTCAAATCTAAAAGATAGTGATCGAAATCGAATCACTTTGCGGGCAAACATCAAGGTTTATCTATTTGTACCAAAATGTTAATGTAGTCTAAAGTACTGATTACACGGGTGGGTTGGTCCCATCACATTCTGAGTGATACCGCATGGATCTAAGATGGACTCGAAAGCAAATTTTAAGTGTATCCTGCTCATTGTCAAGGTGTTGTGTTGGAATATTGAAATCACCTACAATTTAAAGCCTTATTGTTTGACAGTAGTACAGGAAAGAAAAGTTAGAAAATTCCTGAATAAATTCTAATAGGACCAGGCGGGCGGTAAATAGTGATAAGCTGAAAAGAGTGTGGTTTTGAACTCCATAACTATGGATCAGTCACATTAAGAATTCAGTATTTTCAAAACAATTAGCCTTGTAATGGGATTTAGCTGTAAACCCTAACTCTTTGTCAAAAATGTGGCTATGCCTCCCCCCCGACCTTAGGACGAGGGCGACTAGCATGACTGTATCCAGGAGTGAGGCTTCATTTAAGGCTAAATATTCTCAGTCTAAATCCAAGTCTCAGTGAGACAGAGAGCGTGTAGCGTTTTATCATGATCATTTCATTTAACTCACTGCTTTGTTTGTAAGTGATCTAATGTTTACAGTAGTCCTAGCTTTAGTCTAATGTTGTTATTTCTTTGGCAGCTACTGTTTTTATACTATGGGTTATTAAACAGACTTTTTTGAGAGCGTTTTTTACGTTTAGGGCAGATGCGGGTACAGACACAGTTTTCAATAATGTGGGTTCTGGGTGACGGTGCATGGCTACCAGCAACAGTTGGTTAAGCTGGTCTGGTCCCCTTCTGCCTGACCCCTGCTCTGGATAGTCCCGCCCCTAAACCATCGAGCCATAAGACTATGGCAAGTTGCATGAATGAGAAGCAGCACCCGCCGAGTGGGATGGACAACCTTCCCCATCCAAGGCCAGGCTTACCCTCAAGGCTGTCCAGTTGTCTATAAGCCCACGTTGTTTTCAGAGCACCACTTGTACAGCCAGCAGTTCACGACCATAACCTGCTGTTAGGCTTGGACACCTCGCGCATGGATGGTGCCAGAGCAGACACAGCATCGGACATCCGCCTTCGCCACGCTAACCACCTCTACAAAATTAGCCTTAGTACCTCTGACTGACCGACGGCGTATATCATTCCCCTCATAATAACTATCCTAGAGATCTTGCGGGCTCTCGATTCACTGAAGACTCGTTACAATGTCCTGCACTCGGGTGGCTTCCGGGGATCAGAGAACTCTAGCTGCTTGGGTGTCCCTAAAGGGGTAGCAGGTTTCACGTGTCGTAAATAGAGTCACCTATACCAGAGCTCTTTAACAGTCTGCTCAAGTGGGTTTCACTGAGGAGGGCAACCTGTTGGACACGTGCACAGGTAAAGAGTGGTGCCCTCTTGGACTAGCCTTACGACTACGTCGCCGAATCATCACCCCTTGCCCTGTCTGCGAGGACTCTGCCGGGGCTCTTAACTTTGCCTTTGTGATCCATATCCTGCTAAGCTAGGATCTGGGCTAGCTGTCTCTAATTCTGGATCGCCCTCTAACACTACAATCTTCTCCGTCGACTGGCTCCAAGCATACCACTATCACAAGTAAATTTACACTAATGACGGAGAAGAATCTAAACAGGCCACCTGCACAGGGAACAGCACAGCAGAAGCCGATGTTAATACAATTAATGAATTAAAGTGTACTTAGCTTCGGGGTGGGTTGTGGGGGGTGCCGATTGAAGATATGGTTCGAGGGCTGCAGCGCGATGGTCCACTGCAATGCTCGATTAAAGCATTAATACAAGTTAAGTCAACACAAACGTCACAAAAAACTAAGTCTCAGAAAGAAGTGGGAAAAGACCTGTAAAAAAGTTATAAAAACACACACTACGTGCGAAGAAGACGCAACTCTGGTTATTAGTAATGGCTAATACTGCAAACACAAGCCGGTATACCTGTAAGTTACTAAAATAACATTAGTGGCAAAAAATATAATCCGCCGGTACGAGAATACAATGATTAAGATGTTGTTAAAAACCTACTATATATGACGATATATATGAATACAGATGCGATCGGAATTAACAAAAAATATATCAAAGGTAATAAGCTGCTAGCAGCTACGAAACGGCGTCCTGTGTGCAACCGCGGATCAGTCTGGGTTGCCAGATCCTCGCAATCCTCGCGTCAGTTCTCTCAGCGTTCTCTCAGCGTTCTCTCTCTCTCACTGTCCAGTAAAGATTTGAACTCACAACCTTTCGGTTGGTAGTCCAGGACCAGAAACTCCTTTAGTCCTTTTGGCACCCAAGAAAACCATCAGAATTTGCCATGACTAACTGCAGACTGGTCCTGTAATTCATTTCTGTACGCTGGAAACTGCAATCCTAGCTCTCCACAGAAATTACTGCATTGATCTATATTTTTACTGTTGTAGCTCCCCCCCCTTTTTTATCATATGTTATATGTGGTGATCCAGTCATTTACTTAACATCATCTTAGAGTTACATGCAGCATTCAGAAAGTGGCCTGTATGATGTAACTGCACTCACTAGGAAAGCAGAACACTTACTTAACATGTCTCTATTTTAGCTTACTCACCTTTGTATTAATTGATCCTTATTGACGTTTACCCTACCTAGATATCCATTGGGAATTCTATATTACTTTACACACACAATACTAACTAATAAAAAAGAATTAAAGATTTATAATAAATAAAGAAAATGTTTCATTGTATCTGCTATTATCTGTTGTTGTATCTGGTTGCTGTAATTATATTAATTTTTCCTCCTTCTCAAAATGAAACTACCGTGTGTTCTTGGAAGGTTAGTGATAGCAGCTCACCAAAAAGGATATAAAGATATAATAAATAAATAAATTAGATTAAATACATATTAGTTTTTTTCAGCTAATAGTGATTGTTTTATGTAGTATTTTTTCTGTGTATATACAGTGCATTTGGAAAGTCTTCAGACAATTTAACTTTTTTCACATTTTGGTATGTTGTGGCCTTGTGCTAAATAAAAAATATATATAAACCTTTCCCCCATCAATCTGCCCACAATACCCCATAATGAAAAAGTGAAGACAGAATTTTAGAAATTTTTGCAAATATATTTAAAAGGAAAAACAAAAATTTCTCTTGATCATCTTTGAGATGTTCCTACACGTTGCTTGGAGGACACCTGTGTTAAATTGGACATGACTTGGAAAGACACACAGCTGTCTATCCAAGATCACACAGCTAAAAATGCACATCAGAACAAAAACAAAGCCATGAGCAGGAAAGAACTGCCTGTAGAGCTCAGAGACAGGATTGTGTGGAGGCACAGATCTGAAGAAGGCTACAAAAACTTCTGCTGCACTAAAAGTTCCACAAGAGCACAGTGGCTTCCATAATGGAAGAAGTTTGGAATAACCAGGACTCTTCCTAGAGCTGGCAGCCCCACCAAACTAAACTAAATAATGAAATAATTCAAACTAATAATAAATTATCAATTAATTCTAACTAAAAAATCAGGGGAGAAAGGCCTTGGTAAGAGACATGACGAAGAACTCAATGGTCACTCTAGTTGAGCTCAAAAGATCCAGTATGCAGATGGGAGAAACTTCCAGAAGATCAACCATCACTGCAGCACTCCACAAATCTGGGAGAAGCCTCTCCTCAGTAAAAGACACAAAAGCCTGCCAGAATTACTCTCAGACTGTGAGAAACAAGATTCTCTGGCCTGATGAAACCAATATTGAACTTTTTGGCCTTAATTCTAATCTTTTGGAGGTAACCAGTCACTGTTCATCACCTGCCCAATACTATGGTTCAGCGTGGTGGTGGCATCATCCATGCGGTGGGGGTGAAAGTAAAAAATAAAAGTGTACTGACAATTTTATATATATATATATATATATATATATATATATATATATATATATATATATATATATATATATCTCATAACAATGTCAGACTAAAATATGCTCTAATATAATCCATAGTCCAAGTTTCTCTGAGTAACAGGCTGTATTTTGGAAACAGAGGGCTTGTTAAGTGTAATTTCATTGACTTTTATTTTTTTTTAAGTATTATATAATTCTTTAGTCACTTGAATTAAAGAGCAATTATGTCTAATGACACTTCTTGTGTCTTTCAGACATTACATGCACTTTACTTGTGGTCTGAACCAGGTGTAGATTTTGTTCATACTTACTAACATTTTGAGATTACAAATATTTTCATGACTGTGGCCATTTATGAAAAAAGTGTTTTACAGAGGTTTTGCATGCAAATTCATTCTGCTCACGTTTAATTAATGAAGCCCATTGACCCCATGCAAAGAAAACACAGGGACTACTGTGAAAGTCCTTGAGTGGCCCAGTCAGAGCCCTGACTTAAACCCAATCAAACATCTTTGGAGAAACCTAAAAATGGCTGTCCACTGACGGTCCCCATCCACCTTGACAGAGCTTGAGAGGATCTGCACTGCAGAATGGCAGAAAATCCCCATATCCAGGTGCACAAACCTTGTGGCATCATACCCAAGAAGCCTGGAGTATGTAATCGCTGCTAAAGGCACTTCAACTGAGTACTGAATAAAGGGTCTGAATACTTATATCAATGCAATATTTTAGTTCTTGCTTTTCAATAAATTTGCAAAAATTTATAAAATTCTGTTTTCACTTTGTTAGTATGGTGTATTGAGTGCAGAATGATGGGAAAAAATAGTCTTTTTTATTTTAGCACAAGGCTGCAACATAACAAATGTGAAAGGATCTGAAGACATTCCGAATGCACTGTATATACAGTGGGGCCAAAAAATATTTAGTCAACCACTGATTGTGCAAGTTCTCCTACTTCGAAAGATGAGAGAGGTCTGTAATTTTCATCATAGCTACACTTCAACTATAAGAGACAAAATGAGAAAAAAAATCCAGGAAATCACATTGTAGGATTTTTAAAGAATTTAATTGTAAATTATGGTGGAAAATAAGTATTTGGTCAATAAATTTGGTCCAACTCAATACTTTGTAACATAACCTTTGTTGGCAATGACAGAAGTCAAACATTTCTTGTAAGTCTTCACCAGGTTTTCACACACTATAGTTGGTATTTTGGCCCATTCCTCCATACAGATCTCCTCTAGAGCAGTGATGTTTTGGGGCAACATGGACTTTCAACTCTCTCCCCAAATGTTCTATGCGGTTGAGGTCTGGACACTGGCTAGACCACTCCAGGACCTTGAAATGCTTTTTAATGGCCATCCTTCGTTGCCCTAGCAGTTGTGTTTGGGATCAATTGGTCATGCTGGAAGACCAGCCACGTTCCATATTCAATGCTCTCACTGATGGAAGGAGGTTTTGTCTTAAAATCTCACGATACATGGCCCAGTTCATTCTTTCTTTAATGTGGATCAGTCGTCCTGTCCCCTCTGCAGAAAAACAGCCCCAAAGTATGATGTTTCCACCCCCATGCTTCACAGTAAGTATGGTGTTCTTGGGATGCGACTCAGCATCCTTTTTCCTCCAGTTGTGTTTTTACCAAAAAGTTCTATTTTGGTTTCATCTGACCACATGATATTCTCCCAATCCTCTTCTGGATCATCCATATGCTCTCTGGCAAACTTCAGACGGGCCTGGACATGTACTGGTTTAAGCAGGGGGACATGCCTGGCACTGCAGGATCTGAGTCTCTTTCGGCGTAGTGTGTTACTGATGGTAGCCTTGTTACTTGTCCCAGCTCTCTGCAGGTCATTCATCAGGTCCCTCCGTGTAGCTCTGAGATTTTTGCTCATTTTGATCATTTTGACCCCATGGATGAGATCTTGTGTGGAGCTTCAGATCAAGGGAGATTATCGATTGCTCCCACAGTTGATGTATTCACACCAAACTGCTTGCCTATTGCTTGCCTCTTTCCAGCCTGGTGCAGGTCTACAATTTTCTTCCTTCCTTCGACAGCTCTTTGGTCTTGAGTTTGGAGTCTGACTGTTTGAGGCTGTGGACAGGTGCCTTTTATACAGATAACTAGGTCAAACAGGTGCCATTAATACAGGTAACGAGTGGCGGACAGAAGAGCTTCTTAAAGAAGAAATTACAGGTCTGTGAGAGCCAGAAATCTTGCTTTTTTTGAGTATTGAGTTGGACCAAATTTATTGACCAAATACTTATTTACCAGCATGATTTACAATTAAATATTTTAAAAATCCTACAATGTGATTTCCTGGATTTTTTTTTTCTCATTTTGTCTCATATTTGAAGTGTACCTATGATGAAAATTATAGACCTCTCTCATCTTTTTGAGTAGGAGAGCTTGCACAATCAGTTACTGACTAAATACTTTTTGGCCCCACTGTACATATAAACTCATACCATATGATAATTCTTCTCTATGCATATCCCAACTTGTTACCTAATTCATGGCCACTGCACAGGGTCAAACTCACAGTAGGGCACCCCTGGAACAGAGAAAGCTAAGGACATTGCTCAAGGGCCCAACTGTGGCAGATTGATCGAGGCTGGAGTTGACCCCTCACCCTTTTGATCTGAGGTCCAGAGCTCTAACCACTGAGCCACCACTGCCCCATGAGATGGGTGGTTTAGCTGCTGTGTTATCACGTAGATGTGTGGTTGCAAAAAAATGGAATTGGTTCAAAATGTATGGAACACTATGTCCTATATTGTGATGTTAAATGAACAAGCTGGCAATTGTTGGATTAACTTTTTTCAATATCTGCCCTTCATGTATGCCAATCAGTAAAAGTTTGCTAGTACTGTCATACCTTGCCACCTGACCACCTTGTAACTCGTCGAATTTGGTTCTCAAAGAATTTTGACGAGAAAAATTTGCCTTAGCTCTCGTTAGCACTCATTTGTTTGGCACTAGGCACACTTGCTTAAACTTGTATGAGTCGAGATGCACAACTCATTACAGCCCAGATGGTACAGAAAGTACAGTATTCTTAGTGCAAATAAAGCATCATGGGTCCTAAGAAGGTTAGTGATAACAGCCAACTAAAAACCACTGCGTAGTGTGATACACTCCCACAGATGCTTTGCATCCGGGCAGCAGCCAGCTGAGCAGCAGCACCCTGAGTTTGCCAGTCGACTAAGCATTGTGTTTTTATTTTTCACTTTCAATACATTATTACTAAGTTTAGGTATTAATAGGTTACATGATATACTCAACAGATTTTGCCCAACTGTAGTTTAATGCAGTGTTTTAAGCATGTTTGTAGCCTATATATTAAACGTATGATGGATTTGTCAGAATGTATCCTCATTGTAACTCAGGGAGCACCTGTACAATACACCGCAACTAATGCATATAATGCCTTATACAGTGTAGATTTTCTGGGGGTCTGAAACAGATTAACTCATTAACTCAACATTATTCCTTGTGGGAAAAATTTGCTGTATTCTGCACTCAACGAGCCTTCTGAAACGACTTAACGACTTACTATATATGGCATTAGGTACTTTTACCTATATTTGTCTTTGAAAAATAGACAAACATTCCATGAAAACAATGACCTGTTTTACTTTGTCAGTTCATGTCCCTGGTCATATTCTGCACAGTTCATCACAGTTCATGTTTAATGACCACAATAAAATCTGTATCTAAAATCCCACTAAACTACAGCGGCTCTTCCAAACCACTAAACAGCTTCTGATTTTTCACTATGCACATGAGTACCAAGAGGATTTTAATAAATAATACCCAATCATAACTATCTCAGACCATACACTGTGCTCTAAATAGTATGATTATGTAGCAGTTTTGCTGTTGTACTGATATTTTTGTTTAGTATAGTAGTATGCGGCTTGGGATGCAGCCAGGTTTTGGAGGGGGGTGTAATTATCTGCCATCATCCACTCTGTATCCTCAGTATTGCAGAATTTACCAAATGTAGAAACATAACAATTTAAGGAAACAACAACAGAAGCTATGTAAATGTAGTTTGACATCTAAAAATAAAATTATTTTGTCACAGAACAGATTTATCTTCTTGCAGGATTTATATTACAGTTATTATGATTCATACAATAGCTGTGGTCTGTTTGAGCAGGAGCCTATGTTTTCGATTATTCATGCTCTACAGTGCTTCATGTGACTCAGAGGCTCTGAAGGCAAACTAGTCCGCCAATGTTAGTTAGCTAATGAAAACGCAGGCTTACTTTTACAAGCCAATCAAATCCCAGTGGATCAAAGTCCTGTCTTACACTATTCCCGTCCAAATATATTTCCTTGAGCAAAGGGGGTTGAAATATTTCCTTCAAGCATGCTAATGTGAGAAAAGGAAATTCCATTACAGGCCAAACTAGCTAATATATAATTACAGTGTCAGGACGATGTGTGCTAGTGAGCCACATCATCCTACATGGTGCCCCTCTGACCCTTTTCCCTTTTTTCCTATATACCCTCACTTCTGTCTCTTCTTTGTCTGGTCTCTTCACACACTCCTTGTTTTCTGGCTCCTGTTTCACCCCATGCTCTTTGTCTAATGCTGTTTGTCTGCACTTGTTCTTGTTTACATGTATTGTTCCATGTCTTGTGTGTTCTATGTTAGCTTATCCATTTGTATATCTCCTAGTCTGTTAGCTTCCTGTTTAGGTGTGTTAGCATAGTGTGCCAATGTCTCGCGCAATGTGCGTTAGTCTCTTGTCTTAGTAGTTGTTGTCTTGTCTTCCCATTGTCTGTTTATTAGCTTGTCCGTTAGATTTAGCATATTGTCTGTTTGTATTAGCCCTGTCCTCTTGTTAGCCTCTGTGTCATATCGGTTCTCAGAATTATCCGTGTTAATACTAATCTTCATTTTTTATTAGCTGAGCATCCTAGATTTCTGTTATCACCATGTCTACACCTTGTATGTTTGTAACAATCCTCTCCTAATCTGCAACCTGGACTCTGATGCCATGCTACTATGAGTCTGCACCCCTTCACCACCAGCATTTCTGGCTATGGCTAAAGGTCAGATGGCCCTCGGGGGGGTCCTTGGGCCACTGTGCACTGCCAGGGAGATAGTGGAGATGGTGCTCATAATGTCTGAAGGGTCAGCAGTTAAGGAGCCCATATAGGTATTCTGGACCTCCTGCGAATGTTCTCCTCAGCGTTCTCCCAGAACCTTGTGTTGTTTGGATCCTGGAAAGAAGCATTCAAGGCCCTAGAGCAGTGGTTCTCAAACTTTTTCTATCTTTCCCCACCTCAGAAGAAGGGGAATTTTCACGCCCCACCTGTCCCATATCACCCCAACAAAATAGTAATAAAATACACATGCAAGTTTTAAATTTTCTAATTTATTGAAGTAACAGAAATTTATGTTTCTAAATCAGTAGCTTAGCATTATAACACACAGATTTGCAAAAGAGCAAATCCTCGCTCATTGTCAGTGACTCCGAATTTACAAAGCGGACATAAGAAATGAACAAACGAACAAACCGTTTTAACTGCTGTCTGTGGCTTCATCCACTTGTATTGCAAAACGATTTTCTTTCAGTTTTTCAATGAGTTGTGCTTCAATATCATTCGAAATGTCGCAAATACGCCTCGCAATTGTGTCGTTTGACAGGGGGATTGTTTTTAACTTCGCAGAACTTGTCTCATCAAGCACAATTGACACCATGTCAACAGCAGTGGGGAGAATAAGTTGCTCAGCTATTGTGTTTGGTTTTTTGCACTGGGCAACTCTATATGCGACTCTGTATAATGCAATTTGTGCTTTACTATTCACAGACGCAGCTTTCACCATTTGCTTTTCCTGCTGACGGTATTCTGCAAGTTCTCTCGCAGAAACCCTTTAGTGCCCTGTTGTACTGTTTATATTGTTCTGCCGACATTGTAAACATCCGGGGCTTATGCCCGCCCCCTTTTATTGGCAAAACAGACAGGCATTAAAAAGACAGACTTAAAAATGTTAATTTCTTCCGATTCCTTGTACCCCACCTGCAATACCTACACCCCACACTTTGAAAAACGCTGCCCTAGAGTTTCCTGGTTTGACACTTGAGGCCCTCGATGTTCCTGACATCACCAAGGAAGCCCCTGAGCTCCCTGACATCATTAAGGAGGTCTACAATGCTCCTGACATCACTAAGGTGGTCCTTGAATCGTCACCTGTGTGTCCAGGCTCCTCATCACTAGTGGGTCCTTCTCAGCCTCACGCCACTCCAGTGGCCCTGCTCAGCCTCACGCCACTCCAGTGGCCCCTGATCTCGCCTGACACTGCACCAGCGGCCCCTGTTCTGTTTGATGATGTGTGCACAACTCATGTTTTGACTCCTGTGGTTCCTGTGTTGACTACTGTTTGGACCACTGTGGTTGCTGTCTTGAGTACTGTGTCAATGCCTATGATTCCTGACTCAACTCCAATGGTTCCCACCTGTGGCTCCTGAGGCCGCTGCAATTGATCAGCCTGCTGTGCCACTCCTATATAAACCTCATATTACTATTATTATTCTGGTCACCTCTTTGTCTGATCTCAGCCCTACCTGATGTCCATACTCTTTGTCACAGTTTGATTAAATTGTGTTATCCCATGTCTAGTGTGGTCTGTTTTAGTCTAGCCTCTTGTTTAGCTCCTAGTCTATTATCTCCCTGTTTATTTATGTTTGCAAACAATTAACATGAGCGGGCTTACCACAAAACAGTAACATGAGAGGGTTTATCGCAAAACAGTAACATGAGCGGGCTTACCGTGAAACCATAACATAAGTCATATACAGATACAATTCCCCAATGTAATTCCCCGCAATGTAGGAGAGCTAGGGTGTAACAGGTGGAGGACTGGGGGGTCCCATGACATACTCCCCCCACAGACCGTGTCTGGGGATTTCCTCTATGTGGGGGTATCCACATAGGCGCTGACGTGGACCGGACGATACCAGGAAGAGTCGCATTGGAACAAGGGGCCTCCTGGCTGCTCATATGGGAACATACGGCTTCTGGCAAGGCCTCATGGAAACAAAGGGCTTCCTGGCTGGCCACATGGGAACAAAGGGCCTCCTGGCTGGCCTCATGGGAACATACGGCCTTCTGGCTAGCCTCATGGGAACATACAGCCTCTTGGCAGACCTCACTGGAACACACGGCCTCCTGGCAGGCCGCACTGGAACATACGGACTCTTGGCAGGCCTCACTGGAACATACGGCCTCCTGGCTCTCCTCACTGGAACATACAGCCTCTTGGCAGGCAGGCCTCACTGGAACACACGGCCTCTTGGCATGCCTCACTGGAACTTACGGCCTCTGTGCAGGCCTCACTGGAACACATGGCCTCTTGGCAGTCCTCACTGGAACACATGGCCTTTGGCAGGCTTCACTGGAACACACGGCCTCTGGCAAGGCCTCTTGGGAGCAGGCAACCTCTGGCAAAGCCTCTTGGGAGCAGGCAGCCTCTGGCAAGGCCTCTTGGGAGCAGGCAGCCTCTGGCAAGGCCTCTTGGGAGCAGGCAGCCTCTGGCAAGGCCTTTTGGGAGCAGGCAGCCTCTGGCAAGGCCTCTTGGGAGCAGGCAGCTTCTGGTAAGGCCTCTTGGGAGCAGGTGGCCTCAGGCAAGGCCTCCAGCATGGACGCCCTCGGCGCAGGCACTGGAACATGGACCCAGATGTGAGACTAACCTGCTCAAAAGTTGAGCTAACATACTCAAATACTGAGCTAACATGCTCAGATACTGGTTTACTGGGTGCTAACGGCTCAGGTACTGAGCTACAAGACACTAACTGCTCTTCTACAGAGCTAGCATGCTGAAATACGGAGCGAACATGCACAAATTCAAGGCTACTAGACTCCATCGGCTCAGGTACTGAGCTTGCGGGCTCAAACACAGGGCTAACCTGCTCAGCTAATGAGCTATGAGATGCTAACGGCTCAGGTACTGAGCTAGAGTGCTCAAAAATGAAGCTAGGGTTCTCAACATTGATGCTAACATGCTTATCTACTGAGCTATTTGACACAAACTGCTCCTGTACTGAGCTACAGGACGCTAATGGCCCATCTACGGAGCTATGAGGCATGGCGTTCTCAGATACCGAGCTAGCATGCCCAAATACTGAGCTACTGAGCGCTAACCACTCAGGTACTGAGCTACGGGGCGCTAACTGTTTATCTACGGACCTAACAGGCGCGGCGTGCTCAGATACGGCACAAGTAAGCTGAACACTGCCGGAAAAATTCTCTGCATAGACGGGGATTACCGTAAAATTTTTCCAGCAACTCAGCTCACACGGGGAAGCGAACCGAACCGGGGTAGCGCGACAACCTGCTGTCTCCTTAGTTTGGAGGGAATTCTGTAATGGTGGGGCCTAACTGGAGGAGAGACGGAGACGAGCGCAGGTTCAACATAAATAACCATGACTTTATTTATAACAAAGAAAGCCACGGAGCAAACATAAATCAAATGAGGTATACCACAAGGCAATAAACAGAAGCAGGTTTATCATAAGACAATAAACATGAGTGGGCTTACCGCAAAACAGTAACATGAGCAGGCTTACCGTGAAACAGTAACATGAGCAGGCTTACCGCGAAACAGTAACATGAGTCCCATACAGATACAATTCCCCGATGTAATTCCCCGCAATGTTCGATAGCTAGCTTCTCCTTCAGGTGCTCCGCAGTCTGGCGTAGCACCGCAACTGATGTGGTCCGGATCGCCCCTAGCCTCAAGGAGGGGCAAGAACTGGGGGGGACCCGTGACACCATGGATGTCATGGAAGCCTTTTAAATGAACTGCACAGAGCAAATATAAAATATACTCCAGTAATTTTTGGGTTTCATTTGAGTAAAAATGACATGTTGGACAACAGTGATGTGTATGCATAACACATGAAGAGCAGTATTGACAGATATAGTGTTGTGAAGAAAGATGTGTAAGTGTGGCATAAAAAAACACCCATCAAATGAAGCTTACAAATATAGTCATTGACAAAAAGCACCCAGATAGAATTTTCAGATAGCTGCAGCTATGTATCAGGCAGATATGTAAATGATTATGTGTGTGGTCTGTTTAGACACTGGGTCTTGTCACAAGAGGATGTAAAAGTGCTTTCCCTAAAAAGTGCCCTATAATAAGGCTCTCAGAGGCTACTTTTGGACAGTGAGAGATTGTTGACAGCTAGACATACAGTGGGACAAAAAAGTATTTAGTCAGCCACTGATTGTGCAAGTTCTCCTACTTAGAAAAATGAGAGAGGTTTGTAATTTTCATCATAGGTACACTTCAACTATGAGAGACAAAATAAGAAAAAAAATCCAGGAAATCACATTGTAGGACTTTTAAAGATTTAATTGTAAATTATGGTGGAAAATAAGTATTTAGTCAATAAAGTTTTGGTACTTTGCAACATAACCTTTGTTGGCAATGACAGAGGTCAAAAACCGTTTCCTGTAAGTCTTCACCAGGTTGCACACAAACTGTAGCTGGTATTTTGGCCCATTCCTGCATGCAGATCTCCTCTAGAGCAGTGATGTTTTGGGGGCAAAACACGGACTTTCAACTCGTCCTCCACACTTTTTCTATGGGGTTGAGGTCTGGAGGCTGGCTAGGCCATGACCTTTACAGAGCCACTCCTTCATTGCCCGAGCGGTTTGTTGTGTTGTTTGGGATCATTGTCATGCTGGGAAGACCAGCCTTGTTCCATCTTCAATGCTCTCACTGATGGAAGGAGGTTTTGGGGCTTAAAATCTCACGATACATGGCCCCATTCATTCTTCCTTTTAACATGGATCAGTCGTCCTGTCCCCTTTGTAGAAAAACAGCCCCAAAGCATGATGTTTCCACCCCCATGCTTCACAGTAGGTATGGTGTTCTTGGGATGCGACTCAGCATCCTTTTTCCTCCAGTTGAGTTTTTACCAAAAATTTCTATTTCGGTTTCATCTGACCAAATGATATTCTCCCAATCCTCTTCTGGATCATCCACATGCTCTCTGGCAAACTTCAGATGGGCCTGGACATGTACTGGCTTAAGCAGGGGGACACGCCTGGAACTGCAAGATCTGAGTCACTCTCGGCGTAGCGTGTTACTGATGGTAGCTTTGTTACGTTGGTCCCAGCTCTCTGCAGGTCATTCATCAGGCCCCTCCGTGTAGTTCTGGGATTTTGGCTCACCGTTCTCATGATCATTTTGACCCCACGGGATGAGATCTTGCGTGGAGCCCCAGATCGAGGGAGATTATCAATGGTCTTGTATGTCTTACAGTTGCTCCCACAGTTGATGTATTCACACCAACATCCTTGCCTATTGTAGATTCACTCTTCCCAGCCTGGTGCAGGCCTACAATTTTCTTCCTGGTGTCCTTCGACAGCTCTTTGGTCTTGACCATGGTTGAGTTTGGAGTCTGACTGTTTGAGGCTGTGGACAGGTGTCTTTTATACAGATAACAAGGTCAAACAAGTGCCATTAATACAGGTAACAAGTGGAGGACAGAAGAACTTCTTAAAGAAGAAATTACAAATCTGTGAGAGCCAGAAGTCTTGCTTGTTTGTGGGTGACCAAATACTTTCCACAATTACTTTCTACAATTAAATTCTTTAAAAATCCTACAATGTGATTTCCTGGATTTTTTTCACATCATTTGATTATTGGAGAAGCAGGATGGTCGTTTCAACAAATTCCTCACCATCTAGGCCGTTCTGACCTAGCTGTTAGGAGGTGTTGGGAGCAATGGTTCCATGAGGGCACACACACATGGTGAACAGGCTCAGACAGACCACCAGTAAAGAGACTTGTCTAATTCGCCAACAAGCACAAGCAGCTCCCAGTTTCGTTGTCCATCATCCACACACACGTGGCACCTTCACTTCCCCTGGCTCTGCCCAGACCACTTTCAGGTAGGTGCTTAGCAGAAGGAAATTTGTTGTCACCACACCATTACGTGTAGTGCCATTTACAGCCATTAAACTGTCGCCTTCATTTGCATTAGTGTCATCAAGGAGAAACCTGGACTGCTATGGACTGGAACCCTATCGTCTTTAGTTATGAATTCAGGTTCTGTTTGGGATCCAACGATTGTCAGTTTCAAGTATGGAGGCCTCATGGTGAGCTTCAATCCTTGCTGTGAAGCAACACACTGCCCCAACTGCTGTGTGTGATGGATGAGGATCTACAAGCACAGCTGCAACATCTGTGGGCAAATGTGCCACAGGCTACCATATGGAATCTGTATGCCTCCATGCCCAAACATATCTCATCTTGTATCCAGGCTAGAGGTGGCCCAACAGGGTAACTAGAGCCTCCTTTCAATTATACAGTTTTCTCCAGTAAACTTCAGTTGATTCCAATAACTCCTTGACGAGTAATTTTTTTTGTCAATGAGTGTATTTTGCACTCTTACTGGAGAGAAAACTTTGACTCTCCAAACCTTAATTCCATCACTACAACTGATTTCTTAAGACATGGTAAAAGTTGAGACTCCAGCTCAGAATGTGAAAAGGCACCTGATTACATAACATAACCTAATTTCTTTTTATGGTTTCTTATATTCCTCTGACCAGGTTTGTGCTCTTTCATTCATTACACTGTATATTTAAACAGAGATGCTGGATTGGGTGTTGAGTGAGTGAATGAGGAGTGGTATTGAATACCGGTGCAGTGTGAAGGTTAAGTGCCAGGTGGTAATGAGCAGGACGAGGCTGGCTGCTTTAGTGTGATTCCCACTGCACTGGTATAAAGTGACTGCACTTAAAAGGGTAGCATATGTTCTTACACAGAGCCCTATTCAATAAAGATGAGCTCAGCTTACCCCTGACTTTAAACATGCTGTGGAGTGTGAAGAGGGGCACAATCACAGATTGCATGGACACTTGACTCTTTACATCTCTGTTATACACACAATCTACTAATGTGAACCACACTGATATTACATTGATTTTAACTGTTGTTTGTGTTTATAATGACCATTAAAAACAATTATTATTAATCCAGTCACATTGAAATCTCAATTGAATGCTTCTGCCTTCAAACATACAAAAAGGCTTACTCTATGTATGTGAATGATACCAAAATAAATAAAACATTGTTTACACAGTTTCAAAGAGCAGTGCTTTCTGGCTGTAAGTGTTTTCTTGAAAGTGTTGGTGCTGAGATCATGTGATAGACACCAGTGTTTATAAAAATCCTTGCTATAACACAAAAAGTGCATTTTCAAATATATAAGATCCTGAGTTTGGTTATTGAAAAGATGACAGAAAACATTTATTTTAAATATACACTCACCAGCCATCTTAGGGAATGCTCATACCAATATTAAGTCAGCAGCGTCCAGTGATTAGAAATAGATCCTAGAACTAAAAGATGACCCAACATATACGTAAGGAATTAATTTATCAACAGTTTTACCTGTACGACCAAAAGCTATACTGACAAAGCAGGTGTACTTAATTATGTGGCCAATAAGTATAAAAACCTGCTAACACTACCTCATCTAATGCATACACAATATGACAACACACACTATGTTACTATGTCAGTGTTCCAGCTGTGCTGAGAAAAGTCAAGCATTGAATAATATGTGGTCAGTGGCGGGCCTGTGTATGTTGCTTTTTATTGATGGACATGGTGGAAGGGGACTGACAGAACTGCATATCAAAAGACAGGCTACAATCATTAATTGTATACTAATAAAGCACTCCTACATTGTAGTTGTACATGATTAAATGTTATTTGAGTGTTCCATAAACTGGAAACTGTATATATCTATGTGGACAACACCTGAGACTACACTTTCCAGTTCTTACATTTTAACTCAAATTTTGAGCATAATGTCATTTAAACTCATGTATGTGGGTTAAAATTCACGTAAGAGTTGTATTCTTACTTCCTTTTATTTGTGTCTATTTGTATACAGTTATAGGGTTGGCATAGAGGTTGGAGGTGGTGGTGATGCTGTGGCAGGCTTTTAAGCTGTGCTGCATATGGAAATAATGAGCCAAGGGTGAATTAGTCAGACATGGAAGCATACACATACAGGTCCCAGTGCTACATAATGGCAGCCATCATCCTCTGTGAGAACAGCACGGTGTACGCAGCCCCAGTTCCCGTGGCCCATTGCTGGACTGATAGCATCTCAAGCAGGGTGTGTACTGAATAGAGTGTGTCCATGATGGAAACCTGTAAGGTGGCCAGAATGGGAGAGCTGTTTTAAAGATTGGGAATGGACACACATTTAGAGACACAATGCACAGGGTCTCCACAGAAACTGCTTTAGAGAGCTATGGTTTGATGCTAAATCACTAGTTTACATTCATTCTCATCAATATACCCTGTATGTGCGAATATATTTCTAAATAATATTAGGCTTTAGTACCTCAAGCTTGTTAGAAAAAAACTGGCATTACATTATTGTCCATTTAATGTTTTAAGTCATTCATACCATGTTTTTCATCCATTTCCCATACAATATATACCCTTCATATCAAAACATTTCCACTATGTTTACTAACTGGGTATGCACAAGCTTCCTGTGCTATAAAGCATAAGCCAAGCACCAGAACCAGACAAGCCAAGCAGCATCCCAAACGCCATATTAAGTATTATGGTATACCAAATAGGATAATAGTATGTAAAACCAGTAATTGCACCATGGGTGTCCCTATTTGACATACTATTTAGTATGATAGCATGTGGTTTGGGACACAGTATTCTTGTTTCTTTATATGTAAGCCAAAGCAGAAGTGCTTGTGAATGTAACTCAAGACAAAGCATATAGACTATAGCATTTCAAATCACATATAAAACATTAGTTGTGTTCAAACAAATACAGAGAAATCTGTGGCAGAACTCTTATGCTTTGTATTTTTATTACATAGTTGGATCACAATTTTGTATGTGCCCTAGTGTGCCAGCAGGAAATTTAGACTACCTGACACGTGAATGTGCAGGTTCATTTCTCCCAGGGGTGTCCCCTTGGGTCTTGTACATGTTTACTTGTACTTGGGGCCTTAGGAATCATCCCGATTGTTCCCCATTCATGGTACCCCAGGATCACATCATTTATACAGTCCTGCCATGCTTGCACTCACACAAATACAGAAAGAAAGAGACATTCCTGATTAGAACAGATAAACAGAGCAAGAAAAGAAAAAAAGCAGTAGGATTTTATGGGAATAGTTTTGTGTCTCTCCCTAGCTAAATTAAGTTACAATCTCTGATGTCCTGTTATTTTAGGCATAATGATTTGCATGATATTAAGAGTTGAAACCACTTACATTATAGAAACCCTGATTGGATGACTTAGTGTGACATACTATCATTTTTGCATAAGCATGCACAAAACACAATACACATCTTTTATGAAGGACACATGCTGGAAATTCTTTAAAGGAGTGACAGACATGAGTCACACACATGTATTTATTTAGCGCTCAGTGGGGTGAGCTAGTTAAAGAAGCAGCTACATTGCCATGAAGTTCCATTGAGAGATGGTTGTAACTTCTAAAACCTGAGGCTCAAGGGACACTTTAATTAAGTAGTTTATGAGAAGTGACATGTATAAGGTAGATAATATAGCATGAGGTAACCTATTTAATAGCTTGCATGAAAACAGGCTATATTCCTCTTGCGCAACAATATTTTTGCGCAACATAATCATGATCATTCCTAAAAAATAAAAATAAAACCATTCGATTTTACATGTACAGGAATGAAAATATTTCTTCTTTCACCTATTCCCTTTGAGTGGATATGCCATATCATTGAAGACATACATACATATTTTCTGTATTCTCGGGTTTGACAGAGTGTACCAAACCAGTCATTTATCTCACTAGATGGCGCTGTGTGCTTTGCAGATGTGGAACTCTAGGCACAAAATCACTGCAAATCTGAAGCTCTCCTTGAGGATACAGTACAATCATCGGATGGAGGTGTTCAGAAACAGTTAAAACTACTCAGTACAAAGTCATGGGTGGAATACAGAGCAGACATGGGTGGAACAGCAAAATAATGTAAGAAAAATATTTAGGCTCCAATTCCCATTCATCTTTCTCAGCACCTCAATTAAAGGAGTGTGCGTGGCAACTGTGTTGAGAAGACATTGTCTTTAATTTCTTTCTAATGGCTTTGGAAGTGTGTGTTTACAAACATATATCAGAACCCTGAGGTTTATAAGGCGCATACTGTGGAGAAAATGACAGACTCCATGGAGCGTTTATAGACTACACACACACACACACACACACACACACACACACACACACACACACAAACACACACACACACACACACACACTCCCAAACACTCACACATACTCCCAAACACAAACTTACTTCTCTACATGGTACATCTTCAACAAACACATGTTTAAATGCACTCTTAAGAATCTTTGAAGCGAGCCTTCATCCTTAAATAACACGGTTGCCTGGTTAGCTCTGTGCAGACGCCTGCACCGATAGACACAAACAAGGAAATAATCAAAGAGAGCGGAGACTTACTGCCATCAAACACTCCTCCACAAACAGCATGTGAGGTCTGATAGTGATCATGATGATCCTCAAGTGCAGGGCAGGGATGCTGATATCAAACTGTGTCTCCTGCGGAGGTGATAAAACACACACTGTTTAAGTAGTAACAGTAGCTATATACACTGATCAGTCATAACATTAAAACCATTAAAACCACTGCCTTGGCTCTCCATTCTATGGCTATTTTATCAGCTCTACTTACCATATAGGTTGTTTACTTTGTAGCTCTACAATTACAGACTATAGTCCATCTGCTGCTCTGCATACTTTGTTAGGCCCATTTCACCCTGTTCTTCCATGGTCAGGACCCCTACAGGACCACCACAGAAGAGCTTTATTTGAGTGGTGGATCATTCTCAGCTCTGAAGTGACACTGATGTGGTGGTGGTGTGTTAGTGTGTGTTGTGCTGCTATGAGTGGATCAGACACAGCAGAGCTACTGGAGTTTTTAGTTAGTGTCATTGCTGGACTCAGAATAATCCACCAACCAAAAACATCCTGCAAACAGTGTCCTGTAGGCAGCATCCTGTGAATACTGATGAAGGATTAGTGTATGACTAGAATAAACTAGTGTAGCAAAATATTTAGATCTTCAAGGTGGAGCATCAAAATAGGTGTGCCTAAAATAGGTTTGGAGTGGACATTAACTAGACACAATGTTTAAAATGTCCATCAGCGCTGCTGTGTCTGATTCTTTTGTACCAGCACAAATAATCCACCACTCAAAATACCTGATCTGTGGTGGTCCTGTAGCAGCGTAACAGATGGTCTACAGTCTGTAACTGTAGAACTACAAAGTGCTTCTGTATGGTAAGTGAAGCTGATAAATGGACAATGGGTGTAGAAACAAGGACGTGGTTTTAATGTTATGGCTTATCGGTTTATAATGTATACAGCATGGTTTACCTGAATATAAAAAAAATGAATAGTGGTTTGCAATCCAGAAGAGGGCACAAGCATTTAGCCATACTAACTTCCAGTGGAGAAAACATACTTTTATAGGTTTAGCATATTCAAATAACTGCACCATTTATAAATTTTTATAGCTGTTAGTACTGAAGTACTGTTCAATATTATTACCTATAAAGAATTAATAAAGCAAGCAGTATCAACCATAATAATAAAGCAGCCATAATTGTTTAGCTTAAAGAAGTCAGATGAAAACATGTAAATGTAGCCTAAACATAGTTTAACAAAAAGAAGAATGTGTGTGGTGTATAGAAAAAAATCTCAAAATGTTGAGGACAAAATGCCAGAACGGGAGCTGGGTTGCAGTTTACTGAGGTACAGCCACCACCACATGGGACTGCATAACAGCCATGACTCAGAGCCTCGCTGTTTACAGTTTTAGTCACTTAAAACCTTAACTTATTGCAACTGTGACTGTTTCACAAACATGGTTTTTATTTCTTGCTGGAGCGTCTGAGCCTCGGAATGCCAGTGCTGAAACCACCTCACTATTTATTGTTACTTTAATTGTCCTTGGATTCAAATAAAACTTTTGTTTGGAATAGTTCAATTAAAGCACCACCACTGTTTGGATTATTTTAATTCAAGCTCTAATTGAATTCACATTCAGAATGCTTCAGATTTAAACAAAATACTTGCTTTAAAAATCCCTCCAAGGTCAGCTAGATCTCATCAGCACTGTATAGGTTAAAAACATAGTTGGAGAGGTATTGCTGGATGAAAGCTTCTGGCAGTAACTAGTTTAGGGAGTGAGCCAGATTTCTTTCATGGTGTCCTATGCCACAGCTTCGTATGCCAATATAACCCTCACACACACAAAAGAATGCAGTCAGCCTTGAACTGCAACAATGCAAGAAAATATTTCAAGAGCTTTCACTGAGAGTAAAATGATTTAAAGCCATAGCAAGAAATGCTGTTGTAAGAATAGTCTAAGAGAATCTCTTACTTCTTTATTATTGTGCATGAGGATGAAGCCGTATGTACTATGGTGGTCCATTTGAAAAAGCTGAGGCTGATAATAATCACTGTTTTAAACACTTGATATATTAATTCTCTACAAAAAACCCCTCACACAATTACTTGCATTAAGATGGACCTTAATTTTCTTTACACACTGGAGAAAATAATAAAAAAACAAGACATAGATTGTAGCAAATCCTCATAAATTATAAATTATTGAAAGCTTATATTGTATAACAATAAGTGAAATGAGATATAATTTTGATAGTTACAACAAGCCCATTGACGAAACAGTCCTGAGGCACTAGAAACAATTGTAGTCAGACAGGTCCTGTAGACAAATGTTCTGTAGACAAAATTAATTTGGTCTTGGCTACAAACACAATATCAGCATGTTTCTAACGGTATGTTCCTCAAACGCATCTGGACCAAATTAGGTGTAAAATAAAAAGCTCATTCAGTTATTATGAGTGTAGATGCAAACTTGGCACAGTTTATTCTCACTCTCCCACTGCCATTTTCAGGTCTAGACATTATATTGCAAAATGGTGCCTATGCAGCAAATACAAAAGACCCCAGGACCACCAGTGATACAATCCGTTATGGCAGAAAATTTCTACCTGTTTGGAGGAATCACTGGACTGTATATGGGTTACGTCACATAATGAGAAACAAATGCTGGCATTGGAATACATCTCCAGTGTTTCATTATCGAATAACCATGTCAATATGTCTCATTGCACGAAGGAAAATTGTGCCCACAACACAGCAGTCTCTGTCAGCCCCAGCATTTCTAAGCCAGGCACCAAGAACATGGACTCCTGCCATCCAGGCACAGGCAAAAGCCGTCTATGTAATGATGACTGGGCTGGAGTAGTGAACTGACCTAATATCCTTACCAGTTATGTTTCGTGAGAATGGGAGCCAGAAACCAAAAAGTGGGAGAAAATATGAGATAGGGGAAAAACGAGTGCCAGAGAGAGAGAAAAAAGGCTAGAGAGAAGGAGAGAAATGAGACAGGAGAGATTGGCAGCACCCACCAGCAGGAATTGAGGTGTTCTTTTCTTTGCCAAAATGAAGCTGAACAAAGTCCAAACCTCAGCTGAAGGGGATGTGCTGATGAATAGTGGTCTGGCCAGACACTTGTTTCATATCCTCTGAAACACATGAGAACAGTATTGTATTGTCCAGTTCAGTGTGTTTCAAGAAAACATACTGCACAGCCACAGTACAGATCTAAATGAAACATGTCTATATCAAACTAAATCAAATAAAACAGAAACACCCAGTGAGAGAGATATTCATTCCACTAAGTTTAATCACAGTGTGGCTACTATTAAATCTAGCCTATAAAATTGGACAACTTAAAATAACCATTAAACGTAACCAAACTTAACACACTATATCTTATTAAAACATACAAACCCTTTTTTAAACTGCAAGTTTCTTTGCAAAGCAATTTAATTTGGAAACATTTTACAAAAAATATACCCACAGTTCACCTGTTCATCAGCAGTATTTAAGAAGGATTCAATAGTCAAATGGTTATCCGGCACTTACGTTATATGTTTTCGCTGCAATGACATCCACAAAAACACATAGCATAAATCAAAATCAGCATTTTATAACCAGCTGAAGTTTAGTCCAAGAACTGCTTGTATTCAAAAGTGCTTGCAAATTGTGGTTTTTTTAAGTTTCTTATTGTTAAGTTTTGCCTTAACAACAACAATACAAAGTTTCTTCATGGTTTCTTCAGGAAGTACAGGAAGCTGTCTAATTAGCAAATATTCCTACTCACACAGCCATGTTTTGTTGATGCTGTGATGTTCTTACTGTGGAATGTTGTGTTCGCTTGGTGCCAGACACAATTAATCCAGTTCCACATACCCCTTTTTCAGTGAAAAATTTAAGACTTGGGGAATACTTCTAATGCAACTTGGTTAATGTGTACATTATTCTTTCTTATTGTTGGTTTCTTTTTTGCTACGCTAGAGGTAAACCCAATTTTTGGTAAGATGTATTAAACATACTATTTGCAAACTCTTAGATGTTAAAATATTTTCTTTAACAAAGACTCATTTTGTTCATTCATTCAATCATTCACTTTCATGCCCACTTAATCCAATCCAGGGTGACTGGGAACCAGGTACTAACAGACAGCACAGAGGGCAAGGCAGGAAAAAACCAGTGTTTCTGCTAGTTAACATTTCCATGCCACGGCAAAGAAAAAAAAGTAAACAATTCATCCAACCAATCATCTAATCTTGGTGACTCGCCTGGGAAGCTCTATTTTCACCGCTACCCCTTGCATTCTTTAGAGAATTCAGTTGGTAATTGACATTAATAGGTTACATTATATTACATTATATAGGTTACATTAGATTGTCATTTTGTAGACACTCTTATAAAGCTATATATTTAGTCTCCGGGCTAGAACCAGCAGACTGAGGGACAGCTCTATTCATCAAGCAGTCAGGATTCTCAACTCTCTCCCTGCTCTACCTCTACTGCATCTCTTACCCGCTTAATACACAATCTCAATCACACATCCCACATAACACACAAACTCATTACTGAACTACACTTTCCTTAGCCCACCGCATATGTCACTTCTACCTCAATATCAGGGACGTTATACATACACTGTGTACATTAACTGAATATGCCGCATATGTCACTTTACCCCTGATACCAATGTCAGGGACCTCTATTTAAAATAGTTTTATATCTCTATAAATACATAGTATTGTGTTATATAATTTATATAGTATCGTTATTTTATTTTTTACTTTTGCCATTATTAACTTAGTGTTTATTTAAATGTTTGTTTAATGTTTATTGGTGCACCATGGGTCTGAGAGTAACGAAAATTCAATCCTCTTTATGTCTTGCACAGTCGTATGAAAAAGTTTGGGCACCCCTGATAATTTTCATGATTTTTCTTTATAAATCATTGGTTGTCCAGCTCAGCAATTTCAGGTAAATATATCATATAGCAGATGAACACCGTGATATTTGAGAAGTGAAATTAAGTTATAGGTTTTACAGAAAGTGTGCAGTAATTATTCAAACAAAATTAGGCAGGTGTTGCATAAATTTGGGCACCCTTGTCATTGAATACCTTTAGCACTAATTATTGGAACACAAAATTTGTTTTGTAAGCTCATTGACCCTTGATCTACATACACAAGTGAATCCAACTATGAGAAAGTGTTATGGTGGCCAATTGGAAGTTTTTCTCTCCTCTTTGCATCTTTCTCTGAAGAGTGGCAACATGGGAGCCTCAAAACAACTCTCAAATGGCCTGAAAACAAAGGTTGTTCAACATCATGGTTCAGGGAAAGGGAAAAAAGCTCTCTCAGAGATTTCAGCTGTCAGTTTCCACTGTGAGGAACATAGTGAGGCAATGGAAGACCACAGGCACAGTTCTAGTTAAGGAACTCCCGAAGTGGCAAACCAAGAAAAATCTCAGATAGGCAGAGGCGAAGGATGGTGAGAAACAGTCATAGTCAAGCCACAGACCACCTCCAAAGACCTACAACCTCATCTTGCTGCAGATGGTGTCACTGTTCATCGTTCAACTATACAGCGCACTTTGCACAAGGAGAGGCTGTATGGGAGAGTAATGCAGAAGAAGCCTTTCTGCAGACACGCCACAAACAGAGTCACTTGAGGTGTGCTACAGCACATTTGGACAATAAAGTTTGGAATTATTTTGGAATAAAGTGCTGTTGTACTGATGAAACTAAATTTGAGTTATTTGGACATAACAAGGAGCGGAAAAAGAACACAGCATCCCAAGACAAACACTTGCTAACCCACAGTAAAATTTCCATCCATGCTGTGGGACTGTATGGCCAGTGCAGGTACTAGGAATCTTGTTAAAGTTGAGGGTCGCATGGATTCCAGTTAATATCTCCAGATTCTTGAGAACAATGTTCAAGAATCAGATGACAAAGTTGCACGAGGCCAACGACCCCAAACCCTGCTCAAAATCTACTAAGGCATTCATGCAGAGGAACCAGTACAACGTTCTGGAATGGCCATCTCAGTCCCCAGACATGAATATTACTGAAAATGTGGGCTGTCCATGCTCGGAAACCATCAAACCTGACTGAACTGGAGATGTTTCTAAAGAAGAATGGTCCAAAGCACCTTCACCAGAATCCAGACTGGAAGCTGTAGGAAGCGTTTAGCGGCTATATATTTCCACAAAAGGAGGATCTACTAAATATTGATGTAATTTTTCTGTTGGGGTGCCCAAATTTATGCACCTGCCTAATTTTGTTTGAATAATTACTGCACACTTTTCTGTAAATCCTAATAAACTTTCATTTCACTTCTCAAATATCACTGTGTTCATCTGCTGGCTGATCTGAACAACCATCATCATCATCATCAGATTTATTTATATAGCGCTTTTACAATAGAGCATTGTCTCAAAGCAACTTTACAAGTTTAGATTATCTCCTAATAACTACGTCCAATCCCAAATTGAGCAAGCCTAGGGCGACAGTGGCAAGGAAAAACTCCCTAGTTGTAGGAAGAAACCTTGGGAGGACCAAGACTCAAAAAGGGACCCAACCTCCTTGGGCGGCGTGGTTAATAAATCTAAGAGCAAAACTAAAGTCATGGAGTCAAAGTTCGAATAAAATGTGAAGTATGCACATCGACATTAAGTGGCCCGGGTATGATGATGATAAATCTAAGAGCGCAACTAAAGTCATGGAGTCAAAGCTCGAATAAAAATGTGAATTATGCACATCGACATTAAGTGGCCCGGGTATGATGGGGCTGGAGCTGATGACGGAAGCAGCTGAGTGGAGCTCCAGCAGATGAACATCATGTGTGGGGCTGGAACTGCCGGAACACAGCTCGGAGAGAAAACAGCAAATGTAATTAGTTATTGATTAAGAGCACAGTGTTTTTATTAACAATCACTGATGCCATGTCAATCACTGATGCCAAGTGTAGCATGAGACTCCGGCAGCATTAGCTATAGCAGCATAGCTATAAAGCTAGAAAAGAGGAGAACTGGTAGGAAACACAGCCAAGAGGGATCACATGAGACATTGGCAACCCCATGAGCGGCAGAAGACAGCAACCCAACGTCTCTGATCACCATAAGACTCTTTGACTATGAACCCCCAGCTCTGCCCTTATTCTAAGGCAAGGATGATGAGTCAAGATCACGATGACCGAAGCCCAGTTCAGCCAGACCGCCCACTCGACACTCCCGGCTAGCGGACAAGGCAGGCAGGCCAGACATGACTCCAGACTCCGGCCCCAACAACCAATGATTTATAAACTAAAATCATGAAAATTATCAGGGGTGCCCAAACTTTTTCATACGACTGTACATATTGCAGTTTTGCCAATAAAGTTGACTTTGACTTTGACTAAAATGAGCTTACTTAGGTAATTTCCAAGGAAAAGAAAAACACACAAGGTAAAGTAAACACAGCAGGCATTTAGTTAGGTGGGGGTGATGATGCATCTCTCTTCTTGCTGTCTTAGGCCCAAGCTTAGTTAGCTTAGCTCTTATCCTGGCTCTCTTCCTTTTAAGATAATTTGTAAAATTAACCTGAGCTTATTTTAACCATTTTATGGCTGACTAGAGTAATCTGACTAACACCTTTGTGACTTGATCAAGATGCTGATACTTCTCTCACACACCTGGAGAAACTGGCTAAGTTATGATAGATTTGACTAAACTCTGAATTTTACAGAGAATGGCAGTTGTTAAGTTGTTGAGTGAAGAACTAGAGATATGAGAACTGTTTAGGACTTACTTTATCAACTGCACATTAATTCATGTAACTGTTTCATATATAAATTCATATCATTCATATAACTATAACGTGTTTGTTCGAACAATCCTGTCAGTTTTGCCATTACTAAACATTAATTAAAAAAGTACAACAATGGTCTGATGCAATTTCTTCAGTAGTAGCCCCTTGCAATGAAATCCTTACTCATGAGATAAGCATTTGTAAGTGTCAATAACATAATGGCATTTTAAGCAAAACAAAAAGCAAACAAAATATATGCTTAATTGTACCTGCTCCAGACATTAAACATTTTACTTAGCAGTGAACATAGTGAGGGAAAAAGTTAAAGAAAATACAGGGGTGTGCATTTGACTTACAGCCTTCTTGAAAAATGACAGCTCCAATAGGTTTCACTTTTAATGAGGCAGTGAATATTAACTACAGTGTTTTCTAGACCAGCATTTATGGACCTGTCAACACTCAAGATTTTTTTTCTATTTTATCTCTTTGGCAGGACTGCAGTTGAGTGGCTAGCACTTGTTTCAGCTTGCATGTTTATTAACTATACTTCAGCCAATAATGAGCTGTAGATTTTGTGCGTGTGTGTGAGGAGTATCTGGAGTATGAATATAATTATTATTCAATTATTTAACTAGTTTCTTTCCCCAGCTAAATAAAAACACTAAATCACAGGTCAGTGTGACATTACAACATCAGTTTATTTCAGGGAAAAATAATCTAGCATGAAAAAACAAGTCACAAGTATTGCTCTTAATAGCATTAAACATGTTATAAACAGTAGGGTCCTGGTGCCTTTGACATTAAAGGTGGAGCTTTTAGCCGTGCCCTGTAGTGCATCAGAAGAAACTGACTATGACAAGAACAATAATTTCAACTCAGAAGCAATTTGTTATTTAAATAAAAGTGTCCTGAGCGAGTCTAAAAGTGGTATGTATGACAAATGACATAAAATGTAGTTGCTTTACTTTTCCTTTCCCCAAGCTAACCATAAGACGGACTGCAATGCATTAATTAACCTTTGCAGTCATAAAAGAACATCAGAGCTTACAGATGTTAATTAATTACAGAGCTTTTAACATCAAACCGTCACCACTAAATAATTAACTGATTTATTTACATACAGGCATTATATTACAAACTAAATGATCATACTCCATACTGACAAATTTTAAAATCTATTTTTCTCTATGCATAAATAGCACATGTTCTGCATTTGACATTCAATTGAGCATCTCGGCTACAGAAGACAAACACTGAGATGTCTAAATCACTTAGGGAAATTTGAAACATCCATATTTACTTGTGCACCTTAGCACTGAAAAGCATTAAGATAATAGTCACAATGACATTGCCAACTCGTGTTAAAGGTGCCATTCCAATTGCACTGCTCCACTTCTCTGTGTCAGCTTCGGGTGTCACTTGGAGTCAAACATGAAAATCCATGTCACCTGCACAGCAGATAAAATATATGCATCTAAAGGGGAGTGGGGGTGTTGTTCTGAGTTGTTCACTCAGTTGTTCACTCAGTGAACAACTGTGTCTAGAAGCATTTGTACTCTGGTAAAAAAAATAAATGTGATTATCAAACAGTATGACATGTAAGACACTGACTGAAGGTGGCTGCAATAATACACCACAATAAAGAGGGCATCTTCAAGGCACAGCACAGACTCAGAGGCCTGATGGAGAGACACAAACAGTCTTCAAGCTTGAAGCAGTTCCAGCACAGCCTTACTGTATGATGAAAGGGTATCCATCACTGATTACTGCTTCTCATACTCAAACAAAAAAAGGTACCAAATATTTTCATTGTGACCACTTGACACATGAGTGATTGTTCAGTTGTAATTATCAGCTAATATTATGATCCACAAAACATCTAAATACACAGTCCAGTCTCAATTCTAAGCACTGAGCTTAAGTGAATGACAAAACAAAATCAGCTTAACAGGCCATTCATCTATTGCAAGCTTGATTGAAGTGCTTCAAATCTAACTGTCAAATGTCACTACTTCAGGCACTCATCATGGCAAATGCTCTCCATTCCGTTCAAAACAGTTGAAGTTTACAGTACACGGAATGTTTAGTAACAAAACATTTAGTATATTAATGTGCCCTTCTGCGTATCCAGATCTATACTTTAGCACTTTGCCAAATTCAGAAGCTTAAGAATTGTGTATTATTATACTACTAATGATCTTGCTTTAAACTTCATTTTTAGTATTATATCTTTCATAACACCAACAAGCACTCTCTCTTCACATCTTTCTCTCACAGATGAAAATAACCCTCATCAAACAAGTAATTTGAACATTCATAGAGAACCCTGGGGACTGTGCATTCGAGTCCTTATGGATGCTAAGTTCATATTCAATTATGAAATTCACAAATGGATACAGTAATTACTTGAGGTCATCACTAATGAGCAGTCCAATACACACATCTCTAATTTATTTCAATTTCCAGGGACCAATGATTATGTTTTCAGGGCCACTCAAATTATTTTTGTTAGTGATGAATTTCCAAAAAAACTGAGAATTTGCACGCCTTGTGAATGCAAAATCATGCATATTGCAGAGCTTGACTTGAGTAAGTTTGTGTTTGCTGATTTATAGTGGGCAGTGAGCCACACAAAGAGCTTTGATGATCCCATGCAGCAGTTATTAAAACCAAAGTTAGACATACAGTAGTTGCTGCTTTCACCAAAAAGACAATGCTCTCTAAGCATTGTTAAAACGTGTCTTAAACACTGTCTACAATCCTCCACAGTCACACTACCCTTGTAATGAGCCAGTCATATGAACTGCACTGTAACAAACAGCTGCATTTAATATTCAATACATCTGAAATTAGTTTTGTAGTAACATTTATATAACATAGTCTCAGCACAGAGAGGGCCCTGTCAGAGAAGAGGATGATGGTTGATTAACAATGCCCTGCCTACTAGAAAATTACTAAAAAAAGTCATGTAGCGCATCCACTGCAAAAGTTAAATAATCAAATAAACCCAGAACATCTTCCAACCATCAACTAATGTGGCACAGGACCAGAACGCTGCATGCAAAAATGCAATTTCTTGTCATCACAACCATCTGCTTTCACTACCCTAATGCTATAAAAATATATCGAAACTGTTCAATGATGCTGTGTGATTCAATACAGACGTTTTTGAGATGGTGCTTCTTTAAATCATGGAATTTTTTAAAACGAGAAAATATACCATTCATTGCGCACAGGTAACATTCCAGCAATTGAGAGGCTAGTTAGCAAAGACAGCTAACACTGGTCATGAGTAACAAAACTTTTATTTAGTATTTTATTCAGGATTTTATTTTGGAGTGAAATCCTAATATTTCCAGCAATTCATTTAATAATGCCCAAACTTTTAAAATGATAAAATAATAACAATACACTTACAGTGGAGGACAAGAGACCACTAGCAAAAATGTTTCTATTTTGCATGATTTTGCAATATTCCAAAGAACATCATGTGATGTTACTGAATGCTTGGCTTCCTCTTTCTTCAAGTGCCCCCATAAATGCTCAGTGGTGTTTAGGTCATCAAAACAAAAATTCTGAATTTTCTGTCATAAGTGATTTTATAGACTCAGCTGCTCTTTCAAAATTCTTATCCTGGTTATATGATTTATAATGGTCTCAGGATTTTCGCTACTGTCAATGTGGTACGTGATATGAAATATGTTTCTTCAAATTATTATTCAGGAGTGACTGGTTCAAATGTCATACCTAACAACAAAAGTCATTTTTGTCACCCATTATTGGGATAATTGAGATTTGGATAACTAACTATCTAACTAGATCAATAATTTCATAATTAATAATAATTTAATCACTTAAAAATAATCTCAATACACATAGTACACATATTGCATAAGTCAAGTTTAACATATTAAACTATGCCTGCATTTTTATGTCTGAGAGATCTCCATCCCTGTTATCCATGTCATTTTCTGAATAGAAAGAAGGCTTTTATCCTGTGCTAGTACACTCATAGCAGTGAACAAGATAGCAGAAACACAATTTACAGATTTATTATTGCAGTAGCTTAGCGTAATGGTCTGTATCAGTGACAGGTGAGAAGAGAGCACCTTCAGTAATCTCTGGGCCTGTCATTGTCACTGACAGCCCTGCCGAAAGGACACTGCCTGTTTTAGTTTCTTATGAGTGAACAACACAGACCAGGCTGAATGCACATGGGCATGGACTGCTATTTTCACAGCATGTACTCTTTACAAAGTTTTAACCCCCGAGAGACTATGGAGTTTCACACTTGAAGAATTTTTCATCAAAAATGGAGAGGAACATGGAGGGAGAAGATTGAGAATGTGTCCATCAGATCTTTAAGTCAGCAGGGATGTCTACATGTGGGGAATGATGATTTCAAAAAGCTGGTGCAATGCCTTTCATACAGAGCTGAGAGAAAGGAGTGATTTGGTACCTGATGTATGTCTCTACATTACCCTACATCCTCATACTCAGGAGGTTGGAGAACATGCAGTGCACAGTTTGAGTCCATCTCATGGAAGAACCATGTTTCTCATCTAAATCAGATAGATAGCCAGCTCACTTTAACACATCTTTATGTCTACAACACTGTAAGAATGCCAGCATGGAGCTACAAGAGCTTGACTATTTGTTGGCAATGTGAACTGTGATACGGCCACTTCTTCTTCTGCTAAAAACCAAATCAAAATAATTGTTAAAACACTGCTTGTTCATTAATATCTAACAACTGTACATCCAGACCTTTTTTTGGACTATACGGAGCACTGCAGTTATATTGTGGAAATAGACAAAAGAGTTTATTGTTCCTACGCAAGCTGTACAAAGACCTTAGCAATCACACTTATGACCACCTGACAACCTCATCAAACAAATAGATAACATACTCTCAATTATTGTGTTTTTCTCTGTTTAAGTAGACATAGGGAACACAGCAATAAGCCAAAACATTATGAATACCTGGAGCACAGCTATGTTGTAGACAGGTGGAACGTGTCAAATTGATGTCCTGACCCTTCCCAGCAAAACACTGTCCTGAGCAACTCCATCAGCTTGTTTTTTGCTTCACTTCCAGTTTTTCTTCCTGGTTCCTGGTAAACTGGTAACTGGTAAACTGGTAACTGGTAAACTGTTCCTGGCTGTCCATGTAATTTAAAAGTAACTGTTATTCATCAGACCAGCCGACCTTCTTCCATAGCTCCAAGGTCAAGTTATAATGATTGCATGACCATTGTAGGCAATTTCAACAATCAACATGAGTCGGCATCTTTAGCATCCCGTCTGCTCTGCGGTTATGCAGCCCAGTACTTAGCATGTTGTGACGCATTCCTTACTAACCAGTATTAGAATTTCTGTGACTTATGCCAAAGTACACTTCTTGCCTGTTTGGACCAGATGCTATAACCTGTGTTGCCAAGTCATCTATGCCATGGTGAAACTTTGAGGATTTTTTGGCCTTCAGGTAAAGTATACAATTTTTAGGAATTAACAATTGTGTCACAATACACAATACTTGTTTTCATAAGTACACAAACTATATTAAGTTTTTATGCTATACTGAGTCGCTCAGCACAGGTTTATGGTGTGTATCTCTTTGGACCAATAGATACTCAACACTGCTGACTGGGAACATCTAGAAGCCCGGAGCAATTCTAGGGTCAGAGCTTGACCTGTCCCCCAGCCCAAAAAAAATGCTAGATGCGCCTATTTGCTGGAAGCCTTTCTGTTTCGGCAACATTCTGAATTAGTCATCTGGCCGATCAATTTTAGCCCTTGTCGAAGTTGCTCAGGTCTTTATACTTGGTAAATTCTTCTGCATCCAATACTTTGACTATGAAAGCCGACTGTTTGCTTAGTATCTAATATATCCCAGACCTTGACATGCACAGTTGTAATGAGATGATTAATGTTATTTGTTTTTTGATCGGTGAGTGGTCGTAATGTTTTGGCTCATTAGTGTAGACACCTTTAAGCAATTGCTAAATGTCAGAATGTGTGACTGTGCAATCCTGTTTAGCTGTCAGTGCAGTGTACAATTAACGTATTTGATGGTGTTTGTTTAAATAGTTAACAACCTTGTTATTAAACTGGTGAATTTATTCATTACATTTTTCTCTATTAGTAAAATGCTCTACTGGTAAGTAAATGTATAAAGCTTGGTAATTGTGCTTTGTTTATCACTGTCTACTGGCATTTCCCAACTGTAGCAAAAAATATTTGTAGTATTAAAAATAGTAACATTCATGGTCTTCTCAGTATGAAAAAGAATTAGTAAAATATTTGTCTTTGCATATGTGAATGTCATATTTCTTTTCTTGTATGACTTAATCCAACAATCTTCCCATTATTATTCAAATCCCAGCAAATAACCAAATGAGGTACAGATACAGAGCTCAAGCCTTGATTCTTTAATAGTTATCCCTTAATAGCTGCAATGCAGCCATTTATCCAGCCCTGAAGTCACACGCTGCACAGCAGCTGAATGGCACAGGCAATTACAGAGCATGTGTGCCTCTCCGTGTTTAGAACAGCCACAATAATGTGTGCAGCATGACCACACGCACCCTGCACACCAAAGCCCAGGTGGTTGTCATGGCAACTCCAATCTTTTTTGACTTACCCCAACATTTCAGTGGCCATCATTATGTATCATTAAAAACATACATATTAATGTAAAAGGGGTGGAATCAGCATACTGAATGGATCTGCAGCTGAGTGAACTGTTATGCATTAAGATTTCTGACCCTTTATTCTACTATAGGATTAAAAACAAGGCGGCAAACTACTGCATTATCTAAAAACCACCAGACAACAAAAGCTATGTTTATAGCTGTACACTGTTACAAAATAAGAGGTTGAGAATAGTACTAATAAAACATAAATAACTTAAATCCATGTGCATTAAAATAGTGTTTAGCCCTGTTGGTCAAATATAATCAGAAATATGTAATTGGAACAGTGTTACCATTTAAATTATTGAAAAATGGAGAAGACTACAAATTACAGTCTGTTAATGTGTATATTCTGCTAAGTAAAATATATTTAACTGACAATTTTGGTTTATGGTTTCATAAAATTTTAAAATGTTAAAATTATTTTTAAAATGATGATCTTTAAATACAAAGCCCTACTCTGGACTATCCTGTATTTTTCTATCTCTTTCTAACTGGCCAATATTATTTATTATTACAATATTATATGTTTATTTAATAATACTAGTATATTACAAGGATAGTTGAAATATGTAAAAATACATAAAACAGGTCATTATAGAACAGACGATTTTAAAAAAAACCCATCAAGCACAATTACGAGGGATATGGTATGTAAAAAAAATTGTGACATCTTCATTATTGAGCCACTGTAATCCATCATCCATACTGGTTTGAATTTCCTTTGTTATCATGTGTTATGATTATTATATTAACATTATAATCGCATTCCCATTATGATGTATTATTAAGTTAAAATGATTTGTATTTCTGCACTGAGGTGTTTACTACATGTAACATTAAATACTTAAATATCTGTACTTGGTATTGCTATTGAGAATGATATTTTGATACCTAAACTACAGAATGAGAACCCTGACAACACAAATTGTCTCCAGCTCTGTACTTTCAGCTCCCCTCACAACTATCTGCCCAAAGAAGCAATCACATATTCAGGGACACAATTCATTTATAGCCACAGTCCTTTCAATGACACATTTTGACATACTAAACATTGCTGGTGATTGATAATTAGTCATTTGAGTGATTGGCAGTATTTTGCTGTTGTTGTTGGATGTTATATTACAGTGCTGCTTGAAAGTTTGTGAATCCTTTAGAATTTTCTAGAATTTTCTATAACATCATCAGATTTTCACAAGTCCTAAAAGTAGATAAAGAGAGCCCAGTGAAACAAATGAGATGAAAATATTATACTTGGTCATTTATTTATTGAGGAAACTGGTCCAATATTACATATTAGTGAGTGGCAAAAGTATGTGAACCTCTAGGATTAGCAGTTAATTTGAAAATTAAATTAGAGTCAGGTGTTTTCAATCAATGTGATGACAATCAGGTGTGAGTGGGCACCCAGTTTTATTTTAAGAACAAGGATCTGTGATGATTCCCCTAGAAGATGCTAGATGGCAGTCTAGGCTTGGTGGATGTTCTGAGGTTGTTCCAGGAATTGCGATTGCACTTGCACCTAGTTTTATCTGTGCTTATTATTAGATTTGCCACACCTGTGGGCTCAGGTATTTAAGAATGTTCCTGAGCACTGGCAGGTGCCGCAGTCTTACCTTACCAAATGATACATTGTGATGATACGCACGCTGTACCCCCTGGTTCCGAGCAGTGTTAGGGCTAATGCTAGACTGGGCCCACCAAGGGGCTCAGTCATCGTACGGATCAGGAGATCTGGAGGTGAATGTGAGGGCGTAGGAAATAGTGTAGGGACAGACCTCGCCTTCGCTCCTGTGCACGCGGTTCTGGCCTCTCTGTCGCCTTCTGTGACTGCACAAGCTCCCCGCGTTTGTCCCCAACGCTACCGCTTCCCTATTGGGCTTATCAGTCCCTTAACTGAGTGGTAGACATCACGTCCCACTCATGCTTCCATTGACGGAGTATCGTGAATTGCCTCGCGCTGGCTCGCAGCTTTGGGGATAGTAGGGAATCCCCAAAGCATGTATAGCACACCCTGCACTCTTTCTCTCTTTCTGTGCTGCACGATCTGCGCATGCGTGACCAGAGAGAGAGTGTTCACTCTGTATTTAAGAGTGTTTTCTTTTTTTCTGGGTTCTACCAGCTGCTCGTCATCCTCCTCCCAGCCAGAACATGAGCCTCCTGCACCACCCAGCTCTGTACCTGACCTGGCCGCACCGCCTGGCTCTGTATCTGAGCTTGCTGCGCTGCTTGGCTCTGTGCCTGAGCCCACTGAGCCACCTGGCTCCATGCCTGAGCCTGACGTGCTGCCTGGCTCTGTGCCTGGGCCTGCTACACCACCTAGCTCCATGCCTGAGCCCACTACGGTGCTCCGTGACTGAGCTCAGCACCGTACCTGAGCTTTCTGTGCCTCTTAGCTTCATGCCTGGGTCTTTAGTGAAAACTACTGCACCATGGTCGGTCCCACCTACCCCTGCGCCATGGTCATTTGTGCTGACCCCTGTGTCATGGTCACTACCACCAACCCCTGCGCCATGGTCGCTACCACCATTGCCTGCACCTCTGTCATTTGCACTGACCCCTGCACCATGGTTGCTACCATCAACACCTGCGTGCCTGTTGGTGCCTGTGATCCAGCCAGGCAACTCATGCCGACCTTTTCCATGGGCTCGGTCAGGTCTAGTCCAGTTTCTGACCTCGAGTCAACTATCATTCCGGGCTCATGTCCTGCCTACCGAGGCCCCCTTGTGCGCCATATACTCAACGCAGAGCATGTTCGACAGGCTAGGGGATGTACCAAACATGCAAAGGGCTGTACCCCCTGGTTCCAAGCAGTGTTAGGGCTAATGGTAGACTGGGCCCGCCAAGGGGCTCAGTCATCATACGGATCAGGAGATACAGCGATGAACAACAGGGCATAGTAAATATTGTAGGGACAGTCCTCACCTCCTCCTGTGAACCCTTACACCCGGTTCCGGCCTATCCGTCGCCCTCTGCAGCTTCCAGCTCAATTGCTGCGGCCTGCGCGAGCTCCCCACATTCGTTCCCACCACTACTGCTTACCTACTGGGCTTACCTGCCCCTTAACTGAGTGGTAGACATCACAACCTGCTCACGCTTTCATTGTCCGAAGAACACTGCATTGCGTGTAGCCTCGTTCTTCGCTTTTGCACGTCTATCTCACACTCCATTAAATATGAGGTACTGTGAATCATCTTGTGCGTGCATCTGTCTCATACTCCATCCGTACTGAGTACCGTGAATCACTTCGCATAGCTTTGGGTATAGTAGGGAATCCCCAAAGCACATATAGCACACCCTGCCCCCATCTCTCTCTGAACTGCATGCACAGCCAGAGAGAAAGAGAGAGAGAAAGAGAGAGAGAGAGAGAGAGAGCGGTCGCTCTGTATTTAAAAGAATTTTCTTTTTTTTTACGTTTTTCCCGCAACTGCCATCAGTACGTTCATTTCATTCATTCCGCTTTCCCCTTCTTTATTTAATAACTGTGCATACATTTCCTTTTTTGAGTTTTGCTCCATGTGGCACTTTTGTCAGCTGTTTTTCATCCTTTTTTTCTCAGGTTTACTCTGTGCCTGGGAGTGGTGCACTGATAGAGTATTTGACCTGTGTGAGCAGGGTTCAATCCCCAGCTGCTGCAGTTAAGGGAGCTGTTTGTGTGCATGTGTCTTGTACCCCACACATATTTTGCCTTTTATTTTAGCTATATTTTGGTATGGTCGCTTTATATTTTTCCCGTTAAAAACAGTTCGCAGTTTTTACTATGGCGAACCATAACAGGATATATCATAGTCTGCTCTTCACAACACATGTTTGTGGAAGTGTATCATGGCACGAACAAAGGAGATTTCTGAGAACCTCCGAAAATGAGTTGTTGAAAAATGTTGCTGGAAATACTGGAAAATGTTACAAAACCATCTCACATTTGGACTCCACCAATCTAAAGTCAGACAGATTGTGTACAAATGAAGGAAATTCAAGACCATTTGTTTTCCTCCCCAGGAGTGGTCAACCAACAAAGATCACTCCATGAACAAGGCATATAATAGTTGGTGAGGTCACAAAAGACTCCAGGGTAACTTCTAAGTAACTGAAAGCCTCTCTCACATTTACTAATGTTAATGTTCATGAGTCCACCATCAGAAGAACACTGAACAGCAATGGTGTGCATGGCAGGGTTGCAAGGAGAAAGCCACTGCTCTCCAAAAAATAACATTGCTGCTCATCTGCAGTTTGCTAAAGATCACATGTAAAAGCCAGAAGGCTATTGAAAGTATGTTTTGTGGACAGATGAGACCAAAATAGAACTTTTTTGTTATGGTTTGCCATATTTAAAACGAGTGCGAAACGTGAAAATGAAAGAATAAAGGGTTTTGGTTTTCTTTTAGGACCCAATCGCAGTTAGCTCCAGATGGAATAGTGAACCAAAATATAATTATAAAAATAAAACATGGTTCACAACAAAAGGGAGAAATAAATTAAGCAACCTCAGTTGATGGGGATCGAATCCTGGGCTGCAGCGTAAGGTCTCAATGTAATAGCCCACACAGCCACTAAGGGAGACACAAAGAATACTACAAGGTGAGCTTCTAAGCATGAAGGGAAGATAAACCAACCCCCACAGACACATACACACATAGACGCTCCGACTGCCGCTAAAGGGAGACCGAAAGGAAGGGGGGCTGACGTCACTCAGCGTGAGCAAGCCGAAACCGGGAAAACCCACTGCTTGGCGCGTGTACAACGCGAACAGCGCTTACTCGCTGGGTCACGCATGCGCAGAACAGTGCGCAGCATCCGATGACGAGGAAAAAACAAAACTGAAGAGATCGCTTACCGGCGATCGCTAAAAAATGCAAAAAACCCGAAACGCTTCCTACTCGTCGTGGTGGCCAGAAGGAAAAAGGATATTCTACTCTATCAAACTAAGCCCCAGGGGGAAAAACTCCCTGAGTGTTATAGGAAGAATCCTTTGGGAGGACCAAGACTCAAAAGGGACCCAACCTCCTTGGGCGGCGTAGATGATAAATCTAAGAGCGAAACTAAAGTCATGGTGTCAAATGCTCAGGCATGGAGCTTACAAGGTCAGATGCAGAGCTTACGGGCACAGCGAGCTCTAGTATGAAGCTGGGCGGCGCTAAATCGTCAGGCATGGAGCTTACAAACTCAGATGCAGAGCTTACGAGTGCGGCGAGCCCAGGTTCAGAGCTGAGGGGTGCTAAATGCTCAATTACAGAGCTTAAAGGCACAGCGTTCTCTAGAACAGGGCTTGGCGGCGCTAAATGCTCAGGCATGGAGCTTAACTGCTCAGATGCGGGGCTTACGGGTGTGGCGAGCCCAGGTACAGAGCTAAGGGGCACTAAACGCTCAGGCACGGGGTCAAACTGCCCAGGTGCGGAGCTTACGAGCGCAGCGAGCCCAGGTTCAGAGCTAGGGGGCACTTTAAACCACAATTTCAGAGCTTACAGGCATGACGTGCTCTTGAACAGGGCTTAAATGCTCTAGTACTGAGCTAGGCGGCGCTGAATGCCCTGGCTTGGAGCTGGGTTGACTCGACGTGCTGGAACCCAGACCCATCCTCTTCCTAGCACACTGTTCGAGGCGGACCTCCGCTAGCCGGGCCAGCTTGTCAAGGGAAAAGGCGGGTGGGAGGAAGCATAGCTCGATGTCCATGTCCTCATTGAGGCTTAGTCTAAATGGCTCAATGAGGGATGGCCCATGTAAGTCGCTCACCTCAGCCAGGATACGGAAATCAGCCACATATTCCTGCACCCCCCGGAAACCCTGAAGGATGTTAAAAAACGCTGGTTGGTTCTGGAGCAGGAATAAGTGGCTGAGGATATCCTACTCTATCAAACTAAGCCTTGGTAGAATTATCTCCAATCTCCCGATTGTATGATGGCTGAGCGTCTACAAAAGCCCAGTCACCCACTTGTCCTAAACGCTGGCCCCGTAAGTGGGTAGGGAAGCATATGCAGGTTGAAACAATGAGTAACGGTGAAAGATTGGGACCATAGGGGTCTCCCAGCGAAACGCGAGGAAAACTGCGAGGCAAAACACAGCGATGCGAAGGCACGATGCACGATGCTTAAATAATGCTGCTGACAGCTGATAGCAACCGTGCCGCAATCAATGGGAGTGTGCACAATATCGGGCTCTGTGTGGATCTCGATCAAACAGCCAAGTCAGCACTACCATCAGTGTCCGCCTGGGGGACATCCACAGTGCTAGGGGTCGTAACAAGTGAACCGTGAAAACACAAGTAAAAGGGTTTTTAGGACCCAATTGCAGTTAGCTCCAGATGGAAGGGGTAAACCAAATTATAAACACATGAAAAGGAAATTAATTAGCAAAAAAATGAGTGCATATGTGTTTAACGCTATTTGCCACAGAAACTGAAAGTGACAAGGGAACATTTTCAGGTACGGAACCAGGCAGTGCGGCAGGCTCAGGTACGGAGCTTGGTGATGTGGCGGGTTCAGGCATGGAGATAAGCAGTGCTATCAGCTCAAATACGGAGCTAAGAGTGCCTGCGTGCTCAGGTACAGAGCCAGTCGGCGCTAACGGATCAGGCACGGAGGTAAGAGGCACAGCGTGCGCAGGAACAGAGCTAGGCGGCGCTGACAGCTCAGGTATGGAGCTAAGAGGTGCGGTGTGCTCAGCTATGGAGCTAGGCAGCACTAACAGCTTGGGTATGAAGCTAAAAGGCACCAGGTATGGAACTAGGTCGGCGTTAACGACCCAGGTAAGGTGGTCAGCAAATCCCACCAAGGGATGGGAATCCACTCGACTGACTTGAAAATATCGATTGGTTCATCCAAACAGGCCCGTGGGTAGTGCTTGAGCTCACCAGAGGGCAAAAGAATCCCCCACGTGGAGCTGGCGGTTTGCTGTCACCCATGCTGGTGAAAATCTGGGGGTGGGTGGAATGTACAGGGGGTTAAAAGTTGGTCCCTCAGGTTTAGAGGGAACAAACAACCCCAGCTTGAACCTGGGCAGGGGCCGACGCTTACACTGGTGGGGAATGGGCAGCTCTGTGGGGTTGAGATGCCAAACCAGGTTCATAACTTGGCCAAAGTTAATGGACTGACCCCCAAGAGATAGCCGGCTAGATGCTGAGACCTTCAGCAGTGATTAGGGACCTCCACAATGCAGGTCCAGGAGCTAATGCTGGGTCCAATTACTGGTCGTATCCTTCTGTTCTGTTCCAAGTATTCAAGTATTGCTTGAATACTCTAAACAAAAATATTTTGTAATTATCAGCTTGTATTATATCCTCAGTAACACATAACTCATAATAGATGATAATAAGGACATAAATACATTACTGTGCATGACAATGCGACTGTAACAGTCACTGAATACTTGGAACGATATTTACCCCAATGATAGATCTGACAAGTTATACTGCAGTTATTTAAAAGAAGGAGAACGAAGATAGCATTAGAATGTTTCCAAGCAGCTGACTAGTTAGATACATTTGCAAATAGAAAATAAGAATATATTTATTTACATATATATACAATCAAGCTGGCCTTACAAATCAACAAAAACAAACCTCCCTCAGATACGGCCAATTATGTGTCTGTGTGATGCCTGACCAAACCGCAAGGCACCACTGGGACTAACCACAGAGGTGAGCTAGTGAATTTCCACTGCACAACCCGAGCTCCCCAGATCCCACATGTTCTTGATAATATTTAATCATTAGTGTTGAACCACTGGATTTCTCCAAAGTTTTTTCATTGTATTCCCACTAGCATTAACTGTTTGACAGCCCACAGCCCTAAGAATGGTCATATGTCTCAAACCACATACTTTTACTTCAGGATCATGGCTCACGTATGAGTCCTACTGTAATTCGGAATACTAAAGTACAGGTCTTTAAAAGCTGTAGCTGTTCTTATATCGTATATATAGTATGTTTTACCAATCACAGATCTTTTGACGGTCAGTACCATTGTAGCACACACAAATCTCAGACAAGTGCATTGAAGGCCTTGAGGCGTATAGAACACTGAGCTGTGTGAGCACAGGTAAACCCTGGCACAATGGTTTAGCGTGCCTATTTGGTAATGGAGCAGAGCAACAAGAGTTTGTTGCAGGTAAGTGTTTGTCTCTGCTCTGGAACCGCAATGTTCTGTTTGCGCATGGCTGCCACAACTTTCAGTATCAGAGTGAACATTTGTCAAATTCAGCATGATGCTCCATGCACTCCTTATAAAGAACCAGCGGTGATTTATATAACAGCATTAGCCCTCTAGCACTGCAATTTAGGCAAACATAACAAACCTAAAAACAAAAAAAGCCAGCCAAACAGACACACACTAGTTGAATTAGCAAGTTAAAACAACTTATTTTCTGGGTTACATTATCTCTACTATACATTTCACAACAGCAGGAACATTTACTCTTTTACACCAGACAAGATATGCTGGATTGTTGAGTATGATGTTTATTAGCATGCTCACTAAATAAGTATCTCATGCTGGTGACCAGTATGCTGTCTATACCAGCTCCCAATACTTACAGTATGACCAGAATACTCACTATCCTAGTGTGTTTATCATTACCAGCATTCAACACACAACATGTCCTGGTCTTTTTAACAGGGAAATGTAGATATTAAGTTAATTTTAAGCAGAAATATATATTTTTCTTTACTCAGCTTCTTTATTCAGCTGAGGCTTTGTTCTCTTGTTTTCTTTCTCAGTTTGACAGTGCATTGGTTAATGTGGGTTGCTGTTCCGGGGTTATCCATGTTTTTATGCTGACAGTGTCACCAGTGCAGGCTACTATAAAATGTAGATATAGCTCAGATATAAACTGTTTAATTACTACCCCAAATCAGAAAAGGTTGGGACAGTATGGAAATTGATATTCAAACATTTACCTTGACTTTTATTTCATTGCAGACAATATGAACCTGAGATATTTCATATTTTGTCTGATTAATTGCATTTCATTTCATTTCATCCATTCCTGCATTTAAGGCCTGCAACACATTCCCAAAAAATTGGGGACAGTAAAGCATTTACCATTTTGTAATGTTGCCATTCTTTCTCAGACCACCAAGGACACCAAGTGATGAAGTGTTTTAAGTATTATTTTTGTCCCATTTTATCATTCCTGCAAACACATCTTAAGCAGTGCAACAGTAAGGGATTGTTGTTGTCACATTTTTCAGTACAAAAGGCTCTACACGCTTTCTTTTGAGGACAGGTCAAGACTGCAAGCAGGCAAATCCAGTACCTGTAGCCTCTTCATTCCTTTGTCATATGTGCAGCATGTGGTTTTGCATTGTCATGTTGAATAATGCATGGGCGTCCCTGGAAACAGAAGTGATTACAGAAGTGTAAATTACCTTTGCCAAGGGCACTGACACAACCCCATACCATGTCAGAGCCTGGCTTTTGGACTCGTTGCTGATAACAGTCTAAATGGTCTTTGGTGTGGAGCACATCGCGCTCATTTTTTCCCAAAAGATCTGAAGTACTGAGTCATCTGACCACAGTAAACATTTCCACTGTGTGATGGTCCATCCAAGATGTCTGTGAGCCCAAAAAAGTCAACACTGCTTCTGGATATGGTTGACATAAGGTTCTTTTTTGCATATCAAAATTACTAAAACACTAAAGGAAAATTTGTGCAGAGGTGACAGAAATACATACATTCTTTAAAAAACAGAAGGGATGACACAGTGAGTCGGTGGGTAGCACAGTTCCCTCACAGTAAGAAGGTCCTGGGTTCAATCCCCGATAGAGCAACCGGGGTCTTTTCTGTGTGGAGCTTGCATGTTCTCCACATGGGTTTACTCCAGGTATTCCCACAGTCCAAAGACATGCATTAGGGTAATTGATTATGATAAATTGGCCTGATCAAAATCGAGGACTGTGTAAAGGAAATAAAAGATTGGATGTTATTTAATTTTCTCTTACTTAACTCAGATAAAACTGAGGTGCTATTAGTGGGACCCAAGGCTGTGAGAGACAGGTTAGCTACATCTATCCTAAATCTAGATGGCTGTCCAGTATTGGCCCAGTCCGTCTGTAAAAAACTTAGGGGTCACACTTGATTCAGATCTCTCCTTTGATGCGCACATTAGCAGCATCACTCGAATTGCTTTCTTTCAATTACGTAATATCGCTAAACTTAGAAATATCCTCTCTTTTAATGATGCAGAAAAACTTGTTCATGCGTTTTTTATACCTCAAGGTTGGATTACTGTAACGCCTTACTTACTGGATGCTCTAGTAAATCTATAAATAAACTTCAGTTAGTTCAGAATGCAGCTGCCCGAGTGCTAACTCGAACTAGAAAATTTGATCATATCACTCCTGTTCTATCATCACTGCACTGGTTACCAGTCCAAATTCCGCATTGATTACAAAATACTTCTTATAACTTATAAAGCTCTACATGGCCTGGCCCCACATTATCTGAGTGAACTCTTAGAGTTTTACAATCCAACTCGTCTACTTCGTTCGCAGGGTGCAGGACTTCTTTTAGTTCCCTAGAAATTAAAAAAGTCACAGCAGGGGGAAAGGCTTTCTCATACATGGCCCCCCAACTATGGAATAAACTTCCCACTTTCGTTCGAGAATCAGACACCCTCCAAATTTTTAAGTCTAGGCTAAAGACATACTTATTTACACAGGCTTTTGACTAGATTTAGACCAGGTTGCATGGTTTGGGTTGCTGAGGGCCGGAGTCTGAAGTCATGTCTGGCCTGCCTGCCTTGTCCGCTTGCCGGGAGTGTCGGGTGGGCGGTCTGGCTGAACTAGGCTTGGGTCCTCGTGATCTTGACTCATGCAACCTTGCCTTAGAATAAGGGCAGAGCTGGGGGTTCATAGTCCCATAAAGAGTCTTATGGTGATCAGAGACGTTGGGTTGCTGTCTTCTGCCGCTCGTGGGGTTGCCAATGTCTCATGTGATCCCTCTTGGCTGTGTTTTCCTTCCAGTTTCTCCTCTTTCTAGCTTTCTAGCTATGCTGCTATAGCTAATGCTGGCCGGGGTCTCATGCTACACTTGGCATCAGTGATTGACATGGCATCAGTGATTGTTAATAGACACTGTGCTCTTAATCAATAACTAATTACATTTTCTGTTTTCTCTCCGAGCTGTGTTCCCGGCAGTTCCGGCCCCACACATGATGTACATCTGATGGAGCTCCACTGTGCATATTTCACATTTTATTCGACCATGACTCCCATGACTTTAGTTTCGCTCTTAGATTTATCATCATACCCCGGCCACTTAATGTCGATGTGGCATACTTTCACATTCTATTCGAACTTTGACTCCATGACTTTTAGTTCGCTCTTAGATTTATCATCTACGCCGCCCAAGGAGGTTGGGTCCCTTTTTGAGTCTTGGTCCTCCCAAGGTTTCTTCCTAGAACTAGGGAGTTTTTCCTTGCCACTGTCGCCCTAGGCTCGCTCAATTTGGGATTGGACGTAGTTATTAGGAGATAATCTAAACTTGTAAAGTTGCTTTGAGACAATGCTCCATTGTAAAAAGCGCTATATAAATAAATCTGACTTGACTTGACTTGACTGATCTGAGTGTGTATACATATGACTACTTTTGATGTAATGTTGTGTATCGATGTAACCTTGTGTTAAAAATTGTTGTTAAAAATGGCCATTGATGCTAATAGAGATGTTAAATAAATCAAAAAGTACTACTAATTGATAAAAAAGCTGAAGTAAAAGTTGAAGTATGGCTTATATATTTTACTTAAGTAGAAATACAAAAGTATATGCTACTAAATGTTCTTAAAGTAAAAACATTTATAAGTTAAAATATGTCTTTAAAAAGCCTTTCTAACTATTTTTTGACAGAAGGTGTCTTTTATCGGCAGCAAGAGGTACAGATCCATGACACTGAGGGTACATAATGGTTTGTACTACAACGACATGTATCACCTGCAAAAATCATACAAATGACATTATCATCATTATCTAACTACAGCAAAAAATCTGAATAAAACATTCTCAGACATGGGGAACCAAAATATACAAAACACTTCAGAATTTTCTTTAATGCTGTTAAATCACTCACAATTAGACATATTTAGTAATGCAGTAATGCAGTAAATGAGCCATTCCACAAAATGGGTGCCATTTCATGCCATTACATGGACAGATAATTAATATAATTAACTGTAAAAAAAAAACATTTTATTATTAAGCAAAGTGTCCTGCACAGTGATATAAATGAAAATTTAAGGTATATACATTACTAAAACATTAATAAAAACTATATAGACAACCACTGAAAAATAGCATTTGATAGTTCATATTCCATCTTATATATTTGTTTCATAAGAAATCCATAATATTTTACTTATGTCAGTATATTACAAGGAGGGGCAAGGGAGACAGACATACATGCAAGGGTGTGCTCTCTATTCACAGTGAACATGGTGAAACACAGAGTAAACAACAATACAAGAACCAACAGTAAGTAAAAACCAACAGACCACACAAACATAAACCTACAAAGCTAACACAAACAGCTAACAAGACAATACTAAAGGTGCTAAACAAACTAACAATAGACAAGACAAAGGACTAATAGCTAATAACAAATAAAGGACCTAAGCAAGGAGACTAAGGTAAACATATAACACCAAGCAAGACACTGAACAGGACATGGAACAACACTGGGGAACATATACAAGAATCTACAAACCTGACAAAGCAAGAGCAAGTGACAAACCACGTAAGGAGATAGGATCAGAAGAGCAGGAGCCAAGAAACCGCATGGGAGTGTCGAGACCAGACAAGAAAGTGCACAGGAAGTGGGGTATACAGTGGGGCAAAAAAGTATTTGGTCAGCCACTGATTGTACAAGTTCTCCGACTTAGAAAGGTAAGAAAGGTCTGTAATTTTCACCCTAGGTACACTTCAACTATGAGAAACAAAATGAAAAAAAAAATCCAGGAAATCACATTGTAGGATTTTTAAAGAATTTAATTGTAAATCATGGTTGAAAATAAGTAATTGGTCACACACAAACAAGCAAGATTTCTGGCTCTCACAGACCTGTAACTTCTTCCTCCACTCGTTACCTGTATTAATGGCACCTGTTTGACCTCATTATCTGTATAATAGAAACCTGTCCACAGCCTCAAACAGTCAGACTCCAAACTCAACCATGGCCAAGACCAAAGAGCTGTCAAAAGACACCAGGAAGAAAATTGTAGACCTGCAGCAGGCTGGGAATAGTGTATCTACAATAGGCAAGCAGGTTGGTGTAAATAAATCAACTGTGGGAGCAATTGTAAGAAAATGAAAGGCATACAAGATCACTGATAATCTCCCTTGATCTGGGGCCCCACGCAAGATCTCATCCCATGGGGTCAAAATGATCATAAAAACGATGAGTAAAAATCCCAGAACTACACAGAGGGACCTGATGAATGATCTGCAAAGAGCTGGGACCAAAGTAACAAAGGCTACCATCAGTAACACACTACACTGAGAGTCTGCTTAAGAGAGTACCTGCTTAACCCAGTACATGTCCAGGCCCGTCTGAAGTTTGCCAGAGAGCATGTGGATGATCCAGAAGACGATTGGGAGAATACCATGTGGTAAGATGAAACCAAAATAGAACTTTTTGATAAAAACTCAAGTCGTCGTGTTTGCTGGAAGAAGAATGCTGAGTTGCATCCCAAGAACACCATACCTACTGTGAAGCATGGGGGTGGAAACATCATGCTTTGGGGCTGTTTTTCTGCAAAGGGGACAGGACGACTGATCCGTGTTAAGGGAAAAATCAACAGGGCCATGTATCGTGAGATTTTAAGCCAAAACCTCCTTCCATCAGTGAGAGCATTGAAGATGGAACATGGCTGGGTCTTCCAGCATGACAATGATCCCAAACACACTGCTCGGGCAACAAAGGGTTGGCTCCTCATTACAAGGTTCTGGAGTAGCCTAGCCAGTCTCCAGACCTCAACCCCAAAGATAATTTGTGGAGGGAGTTAAAAGACAGTTTTGCTCAGCAACAGCCCCAAAACATCACTGCTCTAGAGGAGATCTGCATGGAGCAATGGGCCACAATATCAGCTACAGTGTGTGCAAACCTGGTGAAGACTTACAGGAAACGTTTGACTTCTGTCATTGCCAACAAAGCTTATGTTACGTACTAAGTATTGAGTTGAACTTTTGTTATTGACCAAATACTTATTTTCCACCATAATTTACAATTAAATTCTTTAAAAATCCTACAGTGTGATTTCCTGTATTTTTTTCTCATTTTGTCTCTCACAGATGAAGTGTCAAGTCAGGTCAAGTCAAGTCAGATTTATTTATATAGCGCTTTTTACAATGGAGCATTGTCTCAAAGCAACTTTACAAGTTTAGATTATCTTCTAATAACTACATCCAATCCCAAATTGAGCAAGCCTAGGGCGACAGTGGCAAGGAAAAGCTCCCTGAGTTATAGGAA
>JAJAGP010002224.1:0-109663 GCA_025084515.1 Ancistrus triradiatus
AGCTCTCTGCAATAAATGTAGCCTATTAATTACTTTTTTATCCTACAAACTAAAATAGATTGACCTTATGGTACTTTTACACTGAATTCAAGTCTGTTTTTAGAATTTTTCTTTCAGACATTTTCTATATGGTTTATAAGTAAACAATAAGTATATATGACTTACTCATAACTAACGCTGATATTATACTTAAAACATGTACAAAGTTACTTCTAGAAATGCATGTGTATCCATATTGTCATCTCCTTTGTTTACTTTCTCATCACCAGACTCACTGTCACTCAGTGTCATGTTTTTTGGAGGCCACATTCCTGACTGTGAGGTACTGGCCTCCTAGTCGAGGGTAAATTGTGATATTCAACAGTGTATTTTGATTTTATGTTATACAATTTATATCTGTAAGACAGACGTAGCAATTCCATAGCATGATATTTGGATTCTTTCCAAACCATAGAAATGCCAAAAGGCATATGGTGTGAACATTTTGCCCACGCTGTGAGAAGCCTGACACAACAAATATGGGGAGCTAAACTTTCATCCTGGTCACCCCCTTCACAACCAAAATAATTATCATATTACAAAACATATTGGATTCAGCATGCAAAATACACATGATACAGGTTTTAAATGGATTCCAAAATATATATTTTTATTTTCCATCTCTCATGGTGAAATGGATACAATTGTGTCTGACAGTGGTATTAAATTTAGTATGGCATATCATGCCAATATGTAGTGGTTAATATCTGTTCCTGTAATATCTGTCAACTGTTCCATGTGTAACCAACCCACATGTAACTTTCTTGTCCTCAAAGTCATATAATGTTCTGTATATGGATATGAATAAAAAGTTGAGAACTCTAAGTGACCTGCCCATCACTAACCTTTTTGCAGTGGTGGGCAGAATGAGGTAAACTAAACAGCATCTATTACAGTGTATGCACAAGCAAACTCTTCGATAACAAATATGAAGGGAGAGAGACATGTTCTATGTCAGAAGATCTATACTAAGTTGCTAATTATACCAAACATCTGAATGGAAGCTTTGATTTCTTCCACAGGTTGGTGTCATTAGTTTTGGACCAGAAATTCAATGATTTGGGAGAACAGGAAGATGAAAAGGAGACAGGTACCCTTGAAACCATCCTTTCTGTATTTCCCTCACATCTTTAACATCTGTCCTTGGAACAGATGCTTAAGAAGCTTCTCTTAAAAACAAGAACAGCCTCTAATGAACTTTAAAGATGTTTAACTGTTATTTGTTCTTTAAACAACTTGATAATATTTGGAAGCACAAGCTCTTTTTAACCAAACCATAAGTCAATCATAAACCTATTTCTTTGTAGACACTCACATGTTTGAAGTTATGGAAGGGCACAAACTGAACGATGTCTCGCAGGACAGGTTCACCTTTGGGTGACCGCAGAATGCCATCATCACCGTCCAGCATCTGCATGTCACTGAAGTCAGCGTTGCCAATACCCACAATGATGACAGACATTGGTAGGTGGGAGGCATGAACTATAGCCTCCCGTGTGTCAGCCATATCTGTGATCACACCATCGGTCAGGATCAGAAGAATGAAATACTCCTAATCAGAGAGAAAAAGAAACAAAAGTTCAACACACTGCCAGGTCTCTTGCATTCTACCTTTCATCTAGATAGAGTGGAACCTCAAAATTCAAACGCCTTGTCACTCAAACAATTGGGACAACAAACGGTCCGTTAGATTTTTTTATTTTTTTGACCGCAAATTCGAACAAAAATTCTGACTTTGAACATGGGCAGCCTAACTAAAACACTCAGTGGTGTGATCTTCCAAAGACGATGCATGCAATCCAGTCCAGTTGGTGGTGATAATGCACCAATGCAGTATGCCAATCACCATTAAATGGGAAAGAGGTAGACCCTGCTCGCTTAGACTGGAGGAAAGGGTAGTAGGGTAGGGTAGTATCGCTCACCCCCCTAGCAACCCTCCTCGGTTCTCTGACCCCTCTAGCGGCTCTGCTTGGTCACCGAGGTGACATGAGCCCCTGCACCTCACCACAGCCTGCACCTACTCACTTCCTGTGAGTTCCCTTTTAGCGATAGGACACGGTATTTCAACCCGCTTTCACTGCTCTCGGGGACGCTGTGCTGCTCTCAGCCTCGTCCCTCGCTTCCGTGTTCATCGTGCTGCACACGCACCGACCTGACGCTCACTTCACGTACTTGCGGCAGTCCTTCGAAAGACCCGGAAGCTGCCCCGTAAGTGACACGCCCCCGCTGGTGTTCTCCCTTACAGTCCGTTCCCATACGGCACTTGTGTTTGCCCTTAAAGATTTCTGTTCCTGCATTTCCCTGCAAAGGCTGCGTGGCGCTGTCGTTAAGCGCCCAACCTTGACGCCAGCGATCATGGTTCAATCCTTGATGCCGGCTGTTCAGGTGCAGCTTTATTTTTCCCCCCTTCTTCTTTTTCGCATGTGTGTGGGTGTGTGTGCGTGCCTTCCACACACACACCTTCACTTATATTTATTTATTTTGTGCTGCTGGGCTCATTATTTCCATCAGGAGCTCATTGCACTTGGGACAGCACACAGTCTGTCTTGTGAAAAATAACATTTATGTTTCAATAATTTAATATATTTATTGATTATTGTTATTGTATTACATTAATTTGCTTTATTCATGCTTTTAGTCATTAACTACATATGTAAAAACTATAATTTGTAGGTCGGAAAGGGATGAATCCTATTTATATTAGTACTTTTGGGAAATTTCCAATTTCAAACAAATCAAACAAATCGGAGTTCGAACAGCCTTCTGGAACCAATTAAGTTCAAAGTTCGAGGTTCTGCTGTTCAGACATAAGGCTTGGGGGTCTTCTGCTTACCCAGGCATAGTGGTCCTGTCTCATGCTCTCATTCTCTATGTTTCTCAATCCTGGTCCTGGAGCCCCACCGCTCTGCATGTTTTAGTGTTTTCCTGCTCCCAACACACCTGATCCAACTACTGAGCTCATTAATAAGCCCGTTACTGAGTTAAAGTGGGTGTGTTTAAACAGGAGAAGCACTAAATTGTACAGAGCAGTGGAGCGACAGGACCAGATTGAGAAACACTGCTCTATTTTCTCCCTCCGCAGGGGTGGTTCTGTGCAAGGGGTCATTGGCAGCGGAGGCCAAACCACCACTGTCCCTCTGGCCATTTATGATTTGCTATCATACAGTAGCTTAGAAATAGCCATTTGGTAGAGAAACCACATAAAAATACTTTCAAAGTGAATGCTTTCATGAACGTGCTGAAATATGATGTGAAATATGTGGATAAAATAATATTCACCCTACAGGTTGCTTGCACAAAACCAGCATGGCGGCAGAGGTTTTAAAAAAAGAAACCTTAAAATAAAAAAGGCTAGGTTCCAGTTTGCTTACGAGGCAAAGATAAGGTGCACCATCCCTCCCTGGATTCTGGACACTGGAACTTTCTATATGAAGTTGCTAAAAATTATCACTCCCTTCATGGCTCTGATAATAAATTCAAGATTTGGCAACCTTTTTAGAACATGTAAAGACAATCCAGCTTGATGCATCTGCTCATGTCCTGGCAGATTCTGAAAATCAATGACTTGTCACAATTCTATATTCTTTTAGTGGCATACAGCATGTTTTTGTTGCTGTATTGTTTTATTCTGGGTTTTCTTTCTCTCTTTTTTTATTTTTTTTTAGGATTTTATATCATTATTTTAACATTTTCTCCCTTAAAAAAAGAAAATCTACAAAAAAACAAAATCTGTTGCAGTGGACTTTCTGTAGTTTTTCTTGCTTGGAGTATGCCATCTGTATTTCTGTATGGTTGCTGTAAATCCTGTATATAACAAAAAAACATTGAGAAAGTGTTGACAAAAAAATCAATGGCTGCAGATGATTTGAATGTACATGGTAAATGTATTAATATTATAATTATTTGTCTGTTCCTGGTAAGGTCATGGAGGAGAGTCTGGTGCCTCACCCATAATTATTATTAAACCTACATCCTATTAACCTAAAAGTTGCCAGTTGTCCCTAAGGACTAACTCTGGGTCAGCACTGTTGTGCTGTGCCCAAAACCTCCTTAAGAAACGACTATAAAACCACATGTACACAACCTACTGGGAGAATAAGAAACACACTAATTCACTGCTTCCAACAGGTTTAGATTAAATTTAATTAGTTTTAATATGTCAAAAACTCAATTGCAATAATGACTCCAAATGAATTTAATTCATGAAATGTTAAATAGAGGCTTATTGATTGCTCCATTACATATATCAATACATATAGAACACTACGAAATAATAATGAAAAGTACAATTAAAAGTGTGTTTCCAGGCATCAAACATATAAACATTTAATCATGGGATTTAGCAATAGTTTCAATCATGATAAATATTTATGCAGTGCTGGATGCCATCATTTTTCTTGGCCTGATCTCTTTTCAGTTTCCCTAAAACATGATGAACAACAAGTAAATCGAAATGAAAACATTCATCTTGTGTGCTTTCATTCTGTTCATTTCCAGCAGTCATTTGTTCATAAACAATCACTAATGTTTTTATTGTGTATGTGTTTACGCCTAAGAAGAAAGTAACTGAGAGTCCAGAGATTCTGTTATTGCCAGGGCAGTTTCAGATGGACTGGACTGCAGACTTTGCAGCCTCTAACACTGAAGCCATTGACTTTCTTCCAACCAACAACAAACATCTAACAAAATAAAAGACCAAAGCTATATGCAGTGCGTGGTAAGATAATGAGAAGATTTACCAGTGTGTATTGACATTACCCTGCCATTTACAGTATACATGATTATTGGGGGATGGCAAGCACAACCACATTAGGGTGAAACCATATGAGAATGGAACTGCATTGAAATTCATACAAAACTGCAACTTCTTATTGAACAAAACAAAAGAAAGTGACAAATCACCTTTATGGTGGAATTATTACCAGTGACATGCAATATGTATCGTAAACATGCCGTATTCATTTGCTTTGCTGTTCCCCCTACACTTCACCCAAATATAGATATGCATGTACATAATGATGAATTGAAGTCACTTTAAGTTTGAGAATCATGGAACAGGGCTACTGTATGCTGGGTTTGTTTAATATTTTGACTTTAGCTAATTTTCACTAAAGGTGCCAATAATTCTGGAGCTGACTGTATATACTCACCGGCTACTTTATTAGATGCACCTGTTCAACTACTTGTTAATGCAATTATCTAATCTGCCAATGACATGGAAGCACCTCCATGCAATCATGTAGACATGATCAAGACGACACTGCTAAAGTTCAAACTGAACGTTAGAATGAGGAAGAAAGTTGATTTAAGTGACTTAAGTAGTTTTCAGAAACTGCTGATCTACTAGGATTTTCACTCACAGCCATCTTTAGGGTTTACAGAGAACGATCCAAAAAAAAAAAATCCAGTGAGTGAAAGTTCTCTGGGCAGAAATACCTTGCTGATGCCAGAGGTCAGAGGAGAATGGCCATACTGGTTTGAGTTGATAGAAAGGCAACAGTAACTCAAACAACTACTGATTACAACAAAGGTATGCAGAAGAGCATGGCTGAATACACAATACACTGAACCTTGAAGCATATGGGCCACAGCAGCAGAAGACCTCCCCGGATGCCAACCCTATTGGCTAAGAACAGGCAACTGATGCTACAATTCACGACTGGAAAAACATTGCCTGGTCTGCTAAGTCTGCTGGTCTGCTGAGATTTTGACCCTATTGTCTGAATATCGCACAATAAATTGTTATTGTGCGATATTCAGACAATAGGGTCAAAATTTGGCATAAACAACATGACAGCATGGATCCATCCTGCCTGGTGTCAACAGTTCAGACTCTTGATGGTGGTGGTGGTGTAATGGATAGTGTCCTGGCACACCCCCTTAATACCAGTTGAGCATGGTTTAAATGGCATAGCCTACCGGAGTACTGATGCTGACCATGTCCATCCCTTTATGACATCCCTTTATGTCTTCTGATGACTACTTCCAGCAGGATAATGTGCCATGTCACAAAGCTCAAATAATTTAAAACTGGTTTCTTGAACATTACAATGAGTTCACTATACTCAAACGGCCTCTACAGTCGCCAGATGTCAATCCAATAGAACACCTTTGGAATGTGGTGGAACAGAAGATTCACATCACAGATGTGCAGGCGACAAATTTTCAGCAACTGCAGAGTGCTGTCATACTGATATGGACCAAAATATCAGTTCTGAAGACAAAAATGAGTGTAACCAGGTACCAGCAAGGTGTACTTAAAATGTCACTTCAATGTATATATTAATTAGTCAGTACTGATGTTATTGATAAGTACATACAAATACACACCATGGCCTCTTTGGTGTGCATCTCCTCAGAGGCGGCGTTGGCTACTTTCTGGATGATTGGTGCAATGTTAGTCGGGCCATAGAGCTGGATCTTAGGCAGACAGTTCTGATAAGCTTCTACCACACCTTGAATACCTATAAAAAAAAGAACCAAGACCAAATTGTAAAAGAAGATCGTCAGAATGCATTTCACCACAATGCAGTTAATATTACATTACATATTACATATTTACCACCACTGAAAATGTGGTTTGAAATGCAGGAATTGGTTTTTATTAACAAATGAAAAAAGCTGACCAGATAAAACATGAAATGTCTTGGATTCATACTGTCTGCAATGAATTAAAAGTCAAAATAAAAGTAAGAGGCACTGTGTTTTTTTTTGCACTAATCTTTGTTACAGTTTGCCATAATAAAAACCGGGCGAACCGTAAAAACAAAATATAAGGAATTTTAGGACCCAATCGCAGTTAGGACCAGATGGAATTAATGAACCAAAATAAGTAAATAAATAAAAGAAAAAATAAATAAAAGCTAAACCCAACTGAGTGGCTGGGTATCGAACCCTGGGCTGTGACGTTGTTGGCTCTCAAGCTTAATGGAGCCACAGAAACCACTAGGGAAAAAGGAATCCTAAAAGGGCACAATAAAAAGCCGAAAAGAACCGGACTCAAAAACAGGGAAGTTGAATAATTACAGGAATAATTAAAAAAGGGGAAAAGGGAAAAAATCCCTGCAGTGCTAGAATGCGCTGCGGAAAGTTAAACGGGGGAAGAGGGAAAGAATGAACGCTCCGAACAAGGAGAACCGAGTGAGCGCTCTCTTATTTGAACTACACATGCGCTGAACTCGCAGCTCACTCAGAGAGACAGAGCGAGAGAGCGATGTGTACCAGAAAAAGCCTCGGGAATACAACACTCTGAAAGCCGCTCGAGGCGAAATCATGGTACTGCCCAAACACAAAAAACCCCACAACAAACATGAGGCAGCGTGACTCAGACGCGATAAGGGCTCATGGCCGGAGCTCGGCACTGGTGGCTTAGAGACGGGGCTAGACCCAACAAGGCCAAGAAAAAGGTCGGTGCGAGTCACAGACGACAATAACCTTGGCACCGAGGTCAACAAAAGTGACTGTGGCGTAGAAGTCTCCACTATGTAGCTAACATGCTCACTTACGGAGTTAAGGGACATGGCGTGCTCAAGAACTGAGCTGGGCCACGCTAACTGCTCAGGTACAGAGCTAAGGAGTGCGGTGAGCTCAGGTACGGAGCCAAGGGGTGTGGCGAGCTCAAGTACAGAGCTGAGGGGTGCGCGAGCTCAGGTACGAAGCTGGGTGGTGCTAACTTCTCAGGTATGGAACTGAGGGGCACCGTATGGAGCTGAGGGGTGCAGTGAGCTCAGATAGGGAGGTGGGTGGTACCAACTGCCCAGGTACGGAGCTGAGGGGCATCGGCAAGCTCAGGTATGGAGCTGGGCGGTGCTAGCTGCTCAGGTACGGAGCTAAAGAGCATGGCGAGCTCAGGTACAGAACTGGGGGGTGCTAACGGCTCAGGTGCGGAGCCCAAGGGCACGGCAAGCTCAGGTACAGAGCTGGGTGGTGCCAGCCGCTCAGGTACGGAGCAAAAGAGTGCGACAAGCTCAGGTAAGGACCTGGGCGGCGCTAGCCGCTCAGGTATAGAGCTAAAAGGCACAGCAAGTTCAGGTACGAAGCTGAAGGGTGCGGCAAGCTCAGGTACAGAGCCGGGTGGTGCCAACTGCTCAGGTACGGAGCCAAGGGGTGTGGCAAGCTCAGGTACAGAGCTGAGGGGTGCGGCGAGCTCAGGTACGAAGCTGGGCGGTGCCAACTGCTTAGGTACGGAACTGAAGGGCACGGCAAGCTCAGGCGCGGAGCTGGGCAGTGCTAACTGTTAAGGTACGGAGCTGAGGGGTGCAGCGAGCTCAGGTAGGGAGGTGGGTGGCGCTAATTGCTCAGGTATGGAGCTAAGGGGCATGGCGAGTTCAAGTACGAAGCTGGGCGGCACCAACTGCTCATGTGTGGAGCTGAGGGGTGCGGCGAGCTCAGGTACAGATCTGGGTGATGCTAGCTGCTCATGTACGGAGCTAAAGAGCGCAGTGAGCTCAGGTTCAGAGCTGGGCGGTGCTAACTGCTCAGGTACAGAGCCCAAGGGCACGGCAAGCTCAGGTACGGAGCTGGGCGGTGCCAGCTGCTCAGGTACGGAGCAAAAGAGTGCGGCAAGTTCAGGTACGGAGCTGGGCAACGCTAGCTGCTCAGGTATGGAGCTAAACGGCATAACAAGTTCAGGTACGGAGCTGAAGGGTGCGGCGAGCTCAGGTACGGAGCTGGGCGGCGCTAGCTGCTTAGGTACGGAGCTAAAGGCCGCGGTGAGCTCAAGTACATAGCTGAAGGGTGCGGCGAGCTCAGCTACGGCGTGAGCTGGCCAAGCGCGAGGTGTACGGACAATGGTCATACCGTCCCTCATCCTGGCTCACTCTATCAGGCGGGCTTCAACCTGGTTGGCCACGTTGTACAGGTCAGACAGGGAAGAAGCGTCCGGGAAAAATAACAATCTGTCCCTAATCTCCTCGCTAAGGCCATGCTCAAATATGCCTCTGAGTGCCTTGTCACAGAAACTGGTCTCCACAGCCAGCTTGTGGAAGTCTTGTGGAAATTAGTGGGTGTGCTAGGTGGTCATGCCCGAGTACAGGGTTGGTGACCCTCCATTTTGGGAGGGTTTGTGAGATGTAAAGGGGTCAATGGCAGGCTCCAGATACATTGCTGAAATAGTTAACCATGGTTCAGAACTAGGTGGAGACCGGCTTTGGGCTTGCTCGTACCCATCCTCTGCGCGATCAGGGAATTGGTGCCTCCCCCTGTGATTGCGTTCATCCTTTTTCCACCTCGCTTCCCTTATCGCATCTGCCTCATGTTTTTTGTGGGGTTTTTTGTGTTTGGGCAGTACCGTGATTTACCGCGGCTTTGTGAGTGTTGTGTTCCCGAGGTTCTTCCTGGTACACGTCGCTCTTTCGCTCCTGTCTCTCTGAGCGAGAGAGCGACAGCGCACATGTGCACATGCAGTTCGAGTGAGAGAGCACTCACGCCGTTCTCTTTGATCGGAGCATTCATTCTTTCCCTTTTCCCCCGTTTAACTTTCCGCAGCGCATTCTAGCGCTGCAGGGATTTTTTCTGTTTTCCCTTTTGTTAATTATTCCTGTAATTATTCAGCTTCCCTGTTTTTGAGCCCAGGCCATTCCAGCTCTTTATTGCGCCCTTTTAAGATTCCTTTTTTCTAGTGGTTTCTGTGGCTCTGTGGTGATTGGTGTTAAGCTTGTGAGCCACCAGCACCACAGCACGGGGTTCGGTCCATAGCTGCTCTCAGTTGGGTTTAGCTTTTATTTATTTTTTCTTTTATTTATTTTGATTCATTAATTCCATCTGAAGCTAACTGCGATTGGGTCCTAAAATTCCTTATATTTTGTTTTTACGGTTCGCTCCCGGTTTGTATTATGGCAAACCCCAACAATTTTTGGTTGTAATTTCTGGGTTACACTGCAAGGAAAAAAAATCTGTTCTTTGTGAACTTTCCATTGTTGAGTTTGTGATATGTTCACTTCACATGTAAAGATTACATTCTAACATATTACATTTTTGAATAAAATTTTTGAATAAATAAACTCCAGGACAACTCACACTTACCAGCACACTCTGGATTTTCTTCATCAAAGTTCACTGCAAAATCATGGGACACCTGAAAAAGAAAACTCAATTAACTCTTCTATTTCATGTCATTGCACCAACACAACAGCCATGATACAGTACATTGAAAATGTTTCTTGTTTTGAACATACAGCACAGTACAATGAGACTTAAAGTGCAATGTCATTCTGTTCAGATGTGTGTATTCATTCATGTTAAGCACGTAGTATTGGCTGAATTTTAAGGTTTAAGGTGTAAGGTTTATTTAAATTCATGGCAAATGTTATCGATCTGAATAGGTTATGCATAAAACATTGAGACGCCACTTGCACAGTAATTCACTCATTTCAAATACAGTCGCTGAGTCACATCCAATCACATTCAGCCATGTTAATAAATGACCACTGATTGGAGCATTTCAGCCACTAAGATGAGCTGACCTGGCAGGACGTAGATTAGTGAAATGAGATGCTGATTACAGTGAGATGGCCTTGGAGATTTATGAATAATTCATAAATCTCTCACCAGGTAGCTGATTTTCAGAGAGTTTAGATTTCCATTGCAATTTCCTGTGATACTTCAGGATCTTACAGTTCGCTGTGCACTCTCTCAAGTTACAAGTTTTGATCGGGCCAAGACTAAGAGCAAGGCTAATGAGCTCTTTACTGAGCCCCACTGAGAGCTTTCTAGTGACCTCAGAGCAGGCCATGGAAGTATTAAGGAATCAGTTCAAACTATATGCAGCATTTTCTACTTACCAAAGCCTGTGACACATGATTTTGCATAAATCAGTTTATTCAATTTCCAGAGGTGTGATTGCTGTGTTGATAACATATTAATTAATTTGTCACGTAGAAACAAACAAGACGTGACTTTCAGTTAGTGCAACAGTAAACCTTTGCCTTTTTAATGTCTATAATGTTATTACTCTTTTTTTCTTTTCTGTTCCCTTATTGACTTCAGGTAAAAGTTTGGTGTGTCCAAGGATAGTATTCAGATTTAATTCTACTGGCCTATGGATCAGAAGGTACAGCGGCTAAGTCCCCACAGTATCAAACTACTGTTGGGCCCTTAAACCACAATTGTTTGCAATGCGCATTGTAACATTGTATCAGTTAAGAGTCACTGAATAAATGTGTCTGCTAAATGACTAAATGTAAATGTAAGTAGTGAATGTTTCCACCTACTTTGTGTTTAATTTTATCTTCCTAAATGAGGGTTTGTGTGTTAAAAACATTTTGAACAGGTAAAAATGTGCTCACATACATATCACATCACATAATGTGCCCATGTAGCTGGCCTTAAATTAGGACCCCATGTACACTTGGTCTTTGTACTGTCTTTTATCTGGACCACCCACTTCCCGTGTTGTTTGCATCTTGCATTTGTGAAAGATGGTTACTGCATCAAAGGTCATGATTTTACTTGATCTCCAGAATTCCTTTAAACTTCAGGACTAAAGAAGAAGAGTGCTGCTGAATCTTGGCTATTTAGTCAATACCACTACAATACAGTATTCAATAAGGCTAGGTAACACCACTGAAATCCTGCATCAATTTGATTCTGATTCACAAGGTACCAATTCGATTCTACTTCTGATTCGATTAAATAACGTTTCAGTTACGGATATCTCAGTTACAATATTGAAGGTATTGTTTGGATATGAAAAGATATTTTCAAATAAATTATTTTATAATTGTACAAAGAACACTCAACCCACTTTTATTAAAAATATTACTGTTTACATGAAGAATTAACCTAACCTGTCTGCATTTGGAATGGTCACTTCACTCAACTCAACTAACATGGTTCCGGAACATTAATAAGGCTTTGGAAGCCACTGTTTTCAACAAAGTTTTATGGACGTATATCTCTACAAATAAAAGTTACCACAGCCTCAGTTATTTTTTTGGCATGGGGAGAACTTGAAGGTCCAAATGCCTTCTCTAGTGGAGGGTGTTTGGCATCTGGCATGTTTTGAATATCAGGGTGCTTTCTCGTTAAGTGGTTTACCACAATATATCACCTCCATGTTGCACAGCTTACATATGGCTTTGCTTTTGTCAAGCTCTTCCCTACCATCATGGTTTTTGAATTCCAAAATGTAATCAGAGATCTGCTTTCAGGTGCTGGGGTGCCTTCACAGCTCAAGCCATGCTTAACCGATGCAGACTAGATCTTGATGCGTGACAACACATGGCTGGTCACATGAGATTAAAGGGAGATAAAGATTTATGCAAACACAAGGCCACTAGGCTAAGTTTAAAGATCGACCTCGGGTTTATATGACTCAATATTGGATCATTTAAATGAAGACCAATTTGAATTGAAAACATGATTTTTTAAAACCCACCCCAATCGCATATACAGTACTACATACACTGCCTGGCCAAAAACAAGGTCACACACTTTAATACCTCGTTGGACCGCCTTTAGCTAAGATTACGGCACACATTCGCTGTGGCATTGTTTCCACAAGCTTAATGTCACACAACATTATTTCTGTCCAAAGTTGCATTAATTTTTCCCCAAGATCTTGTATTGATGATGGGAGATTTAGATCACTGCGCAAAGTCTTCTCCAGCACATCCCAAAGATTCTCAATGTGGTTCAGGTCTGGACTCTTTGGTGGCAAATCCATGTGTGAAAATGATGCATCATGCTCCCTGAACCACTCTGTCACAATTTGAGCCCGATGAATCCTGGCATTGTCATCTTGGATTATGCCCTTGACATCAGGGAAGAAAAAGTCCTCTGATGGAATAACCTGGTGGTTCAGTATATTCAGGTAGTCAGCTGACCTCATTCTTTGGGCACAGCGTTGCTGAACTTAGACCTGACCAACTGAGCATCCCCTGATCATAGCCCTGCCCCCACAGGCTTGTACGGTAGGCACTAGACATGATGGAACAGGGTAAATCTGGACTCATCAGGCCACATGACCTTCTTCCACTGCTCCAGAGTCTAATCTGTATGCTCCCTAGCAAATTGAAGCCGTTTTTGCCGGTTATCCTCACTGACAAGTGGCTTTCTTAAGGCTACACAGCTGTTAAGTCCCAATCCCTTGAGTTCCCTTCGCATTGAGTGTGTGAAAATGCTCTTACTTTCACTATTAAACATATCCCTGAGTTCTACTGTTGTTTTTCTACAATTTGATTTCACCAAACATTTAAATGATTGCTGATCACGAACATTCAGTATTTTTTTCCAACCACATTCCTTCCTTGAAGATGACGTTTCCCCACTGTCCTTCCACTTTTTAATAATGCGTTGGACAGTTCTTAACCCGATTTTAGTAGTTTCAGCAATCTCCTTAGATGATTTCTCTGCTTGATGCATGCCAATAATTTGACTCTTCTGAAACAGATTAACATCTTTTCCACAAGCACATGATGTGTCTTTCGACATGGTTGTTTAACAAATGAGAAGCTGCTCACTGCATCAGTTAGGGTTAAATAACTTGTTGCCAACTGAAACATAATCACCAATGCAGTAATTATCCGATGGGAGGCTCTTACCTATTTGCTTTTTTGCCAGGCAGCTTTTTTTTTTTGCCAGGCAGTGTATTATATACTCTATAATATGTAGTATATAAGTAAGGTATATAATATGGATTTCGGACAACGTCAAGATCACATAACGGGGAACTTCACAGAATATATCATGGACGTTAAGATCGAGTACAACAAGTCTATGCAGAACTAGCAATAAAAACATTCATTCCCCCAGATGGACAGTTGTTCTTTAAGATTCATTTAAATCTAATTCTATGAATGTTTTATAAATGAGTGTAATGTTTGTGGATTACCCTTCATACATGTAAACTTGACAACTGAAAATTTATTGGACTTCATTTATTGAAACATGGTCTACATATTCATTGAGTTTTTGCAAACTGTCTACATTTTCATAAAACTATGCACATCAATCCTCATAACATGTCTGCGTATTGATTTTTGTTACAGACTGGCACATTTGCAACATAGTCAGACCAATGCCATTATGATTTATTCATACTGCAAATTCACTTTATCTACCCATGACATAATACATCATAGGAAGTAAATTCTCTGTACTTGAATGGATACATTACTGTTCAAAAGTTTTAGGTACTGAACAGTTTACAGTAGTTGTGTTTATTTTAAATCTGTAGCTGTGTTTGTTTTTAATCTTTTGTGCATGCATTCGTGTATCAATGGGAAACAGACAAACAGATCAATCAGTATTTGGTGTAACCACCCACAGCTTTTAAAACAACATATATTCTGTTTTTTGAACGTAGCCTACTCAGCTGGTATGTTTTCCCAAGCCTCTCGGAGAACCTGCTTGTCTAACTTGCTTCTGTTTTTAAATGTAATGTTTATCCCAGAGGGACACTAATGCAGGAGACCACAATTTCTATAAAAATGTTCTGTTCTTAAACACTTTCGCATAGTTCTATATACATTACTGTGCAAAAGTCTTAGACCACCATTATATTGGATATAGCATTGTTTTAGCAGTGGTATAATGACCACATATATACTCCCTGGACAAAACATTAGTCATCTTGCATGTTTAAGGCAGTAGTAACTTCAGGCTCTTGCAGATAGTGTTGCACGAGGATGATCGGGCTATACATATATGCGGGGTGTGCAATGGGATTCATAGATTGAGAAAAGGTGGTACAGTGGAGGAACAGTGATTGGCAAAAAGGAGTTACTACATTTGGGCAAAGGCCAAAGGCCACAGGGTGAAGGAAGTAGCTGAATTTGCAGGTGTATTGAACCACACGGTCATATGGGTCTACCAGTGTCATGCCCCACGACACCGCTCATAGTCCTCTGCTGGGTCACGTGGGTCCCGCAAACCAATCCGGAGCTCCGCTCCAGACAAGGAACAGACAAGGCTCAAGACAAAGAATGCTGATGAACAGATTGGACACAGCTGACTGGGATTGCATTTTAAGTCTGATTGGAACTTACGCTCACTGTGTAGTATTGTCTCGGTCACGTCCGAGTTCAGCGTGTGCCTTGGCTATGCAGCCCCATGTGTTTGTGGATTACTCCTGTTTCGAGTCTCTGTTTGTTTGTGAATTAAGCCTGTCTCTCGCCTCCGTCCTATGTGAACATCCTCCGCCATTGGTTTCGTGGTGTGCCTGAGCATTACATTGCTCTTTTGTTTACATTCGTGGCAGCTTTATTGTGCTTAATGATCTGCTGTTTGTTTGAGAATTTCTCTGCTCTTTTGTTTGTGTCCGCACCTGCTTGAACTGTGCTAATTGGGCTGCAGTATGCCTGAGTATTATTCGCTCTTTTGTTTATGTTCACTGCAGTTTTATTGTGTTTAATGAACCGCTGTTTGGTTGAGCGTTGACTGTTCCTCTGTTTACGTCTGCGTCCGCGTGAACTGTACTTATTGGCCCGTGGTATGTTTGAGCGTTACCTTGCTCTTTTGTTTATGTTCCCAGCTGTGTTACAGTGCTTATCTGGTGCGACTATACGCCTTTGTTTGCACTCACCACGCTATACGTTAGCTTCGCACTACGACGGCACATCTATACGTTCCTTTTGATATTGTTAGACTCCTTGGTTAGTGGTGTTTAGTCTTTGTTTTGTAACCTTGTTTTGTTGGCCATTTTGGTAACAATCCTTAGTTTTGAGGGGAACCTGTGCTCGCCTCTCCGTTCTAATGCGCACGTGACAGAATACTACGGCCAAAAATGGAGACGGAGGCAGGTTTCAGCGCCACTCCAGTTACGTCAGTTTGGGTCAACCTACCCAAAAAGTTCGACGACAACCCCCAGAAATGTGGAAAATTTTTCAGACAGTGCTAAAGGTACCTACGGCAAAAGCTGCATTACTGAATATGAACGGATAGTTTTTGTTTATTGGCGTCTAACGTGTAGGGCGCTGCAGTGAGCCGTTAAGAACAGTTTGGAGTTAGAGTCGGGAACCTATGAACAAATTTCTGAGAAACTTTGTGCGACGTTTTGCCTCGCCCCTGGGAAGGCGCAATGTGGCAATTTGGGTATGCTTTACATCACCGACCCAACGCTAGGGCGGAAGATCATCCGCCACTTGCTGGACCCTCCGCTAGTGGGCGGTTTCAAGTTACCAGTCCTCGCTAGAAGTAAGTCTGTCACAGAGATCTGTTTGTGTGCCAGTGCCCGCCCCGATAAAGTCAGTTCCAGTACATGCTCCGAGGAAGTCAGTTCGTGAACTCGTCCAGGAGACGTCTACTCGTGAGTCTGTCCAGAAAACAGTAGTTCCCGAGTCTATCCAGAAGGCAGCCATTTCTGAGTCTGTCCAGAAGACTGCAGTTCCAGTCCCTGTCCCGAGGATGTCTGTTCCAGTACCTGCTCCAAGAAGGTCGGTGCCTGTGCCAGCAACGAGTACACACTTCCCAGAGAACATCCAGAGCACGTCAGCTCCAGAGACCGTCCAGAGGATGCCCATCACAAGGACAGTCCAGAGCACATCAGCTTCAGAGACCATCCAGAGTGCATCCACCTCAAAGACCTTCCAGAGCATGTCCGCCTCAAAGACCGTCCAGAGCACATCCGCCTCAGAGACCATCCAGAGCACGTCCGCATCAGAGACCATCCAGAGCACGTCCACATCAGAGACCGTCCAGAACATGTCAGCTACAGAAATTGTTCTGAGCGCATCTGCTACTGAGATCATTTAAAAGACAGTCAGGGAGATGCTGGGTCCGGAGCTTATCTAGTCGGCTTTCTTTTCAAGGACTGTCAAATCAGAACTCATTTCACAGACTGTCAAGTCAGACCTCATTCCTGAGTCAGACAAGCCAGAGCTCGTTCCAGGAACAGTCAAGCCAGACCTCGTTCCAGAGTATGTCATGTCAGAGCTTGTTCCAGTGACTGCCTAGTCAAAGCTCGATCCTACGTCAGCCAAGTCAAAGCTCGTTCGAGTGACTGCCAAGTCAGTGCTTGACAGTAAGTCAACCAAGTCGGAGCTCATTTCAAAGACTGCCAAGTCAGAGCTCGTTCCAGTGACTGTCAAGTCAGAGCTTGTTTCAAGGACTGTCAGGTCAGCGCTCATTCACGAGTCAGCCAAGTCAGAGATCGTTCCAGGGACATTCGAGTCGGAGCTCATTCCAGAGTGTGTCAAGCTCAAGCTCATTCCTGTGTCGGGAAAGTCAGAGCTCACTACAGAGTTTGCCAAGTCTGAGCTCGTTTCAGTTATTGTCAAGTCTGAGCCTGTTGAAAAGACTGTTAACTCGGAGCCCATTCCAGAGTCAACCAAGTCGGCACCTGTCCCAGAGAATGTCATGTGGGCACCCGTCCCAGAGAAGGTCAAGTCGGCGCCTGTGGCCGAGTCTGTCAAGTTGGGGTCTGTGCCAAAGTCTGTCAAGTCGGCGTCTGTTGCTAAGACCGTTAAGTCAGAGCTTATTCCAGAGACTGTCAAGTCTGAATTCGTTCCAGAGTCAGTGAAATTAGAGCCCATTTATGACATTACCAAGTCGGCGCCTGTTTCTGAACCTGGCAAGTTGGCACCTGAGCCAGAATCGGCTGCGAGGGCGACTTTCGTATCTGAGTCGGCCATGATGGCTTCTACAGTTCCAGAATCCAACAGGGGGACTCTTGTTCCAGAGTCGGTTGCCAGGGCGACACTCACCCCAGAGCAGGTCTTGAGGGCGACATCTGAGCCAGAGTCGGTCGCTAGGGCGACACTCACCCAAGAGTTGGTCACAAGGGCGATGCTCACCAAAGAGTTGGTCACGAGGGTGACAAAGTCATTTGCGAGGGCTACAGTCCCCCTCAGGCAACTTCTATTCCTGAGTTGGACGTAATGGCAACTTCCGTTTCAGAGTCTGACAGGGGGACTTCCGTAGCTATGACAGTTTCGACAGCATCACTCTCCAGCAGCATGACAATGACCTCACTCACCAGCAACATATCAGTAACCTCACTCTTCAGTGGCACGACAGCAGTCCCACTCACCAGCTCTGCTCCAGACTAGGAACTCTGATGAACAGATTGGAAACAGCTGGCTGGGACTGCATTTAAGCCTGACCGGAACTTACACTCACTGCGTAGTATTGTCTCGGTCACATCCGAGTTCAGCGTGCACCTCAGTTACCAGCCCCATGTGTTTGTGGATAACTCCTGTTTCGAGTCTCCATTCATTTGCGGATTAAGCCTGTCTCTCACCTCTGTCCTATGTGGACATCCTCTGCCACTGGTTCCACTGTGTGCCTGAGAGTTACGTCGCTCTTGTGTTTACGTTCAATGGATGTTGTTTACACTTTACTGTGCTTAATGACCCATTGTTTGTTTGAGCGTTTCCTCGCTATTTTGTTTAAATCCGCTTGAACTGTGCTTATTGGCCCACAGTATATTTGAGCGTTACCTCGCTCTTTTGTTTTACGTTCGCGGCTGCGTTACGGTGCTTATCTGGTGTGTCTATATGCCTTTTGTTTACATTTGCGCTCACCACACTACATGTTAGCTTCGCACTACGCCGGAGAATCTATACGCCCTCCATTTGTGTCTGCACTCACCGCACTACACACTACGCCAACACATCTATACGCTCCTTTTAATATTGTTAGACTCCTTGGTTAGCGGGGTTTAGTCTATGTTTTGTAACCTTATTTTTGACCATTTCCCATGCGCACGTGACAACCAGCAGTGGCAAAAATCCCAGTCTACAGGAAATACTCGCCAGACTTCGTGGAGGTATTACACACTATTAGGCACTATTAATTATCCGGTAAGTATAATTACTTCTCAGTCTCTTTTTTTGAATATATATCTATCAGAAAATAAAGAAAATTTGTATGCAGTATTGGAAAACAGACAAAAACAGAAAAAACAGCTTCTATAGGCTACACTGGCAAGTACTTAGTGTGCCCTCCCCTTACACTTGAGCAATAGCAGCATCTTTCATTGGGATGCCAAGCTGAAACTACAATCTGAAGAACTTTGATCAGGAATGGTCTTTTTGGACCAGCAGCAGCCAAGAAACCCTATTTTTGGAAGGGGAACAGGATGAAAAGGTCAGTGGATAAGAGTATTATAGAGTGACAAGTTATCCAAGTTATTAGGTCCAATAGTCGATAATAGGCTATTTCATTATACCATTGAGAAGACAACTTACCTTGAAGTCGGGTGGGATCTGTGCCCCAAAGCCAAAGGCTGGAAACATTTTATCGCTGAAATCAGAGTGAGAAAATCCTTAAGAACAATGATAGTAAGATTAGTCTGAGAAGTGAGCAAGTGGATAGGCATGACATTTGTTAGGGTCAAATATAATCGTTACAGTGATAGAAGGATACACTCAGTCAGTCAGTCAAGCACTGATATGATTGTGCTGCCAAAGTGTATTTACATATAATAGAGTGCACACTGTAATTACAGTAAAAGGAAGGCATGACAAGTATTTAACTTTAATTCTATTATTTATTATTTATATTTACATTGTTTATATTAACATTTATGTTAACTAAAATATTATTTTTATACTTTAGATTTAGTTTCAGATATAGTAAGGTTTTATTACCCTGTTGACATAGTTTGTGTGTTAAAGCGGTCATGTTGCAATTAGAACATAAACAAACCTATATAAATTAGATTAGACATTAACAAAGCTAACATCCAGTCATTTCATTACAAATACGGTTACCAGAGATCAGCTGTTGCTAAACCCAACATGAATCCCAACATGCTGGTCTGAAGTCAGTGCTTGTGGACAACACAACATATGTGGTTTTCATTCATACTTTGTGTTATAATTTTGTGCATAAGCTTTTGGGTTTATGTGATATAAAACTCAGTTTAAAATGTGTTGGATAAATATGTGTTGATTCAGTCATAATGATCCCCGAGTTTTAGCACTTAATGAATTTCCTATTGTGCCAGCTAATTCTACACACTGCAATTAGAAAAAGAGGTTAACTGATAACTTCACGCTACTAATTTAGCACTCATATCCACTGAAGAGATTTATAGAGTAATGAATGATAACTGGAAACTGGAAAACTAGCAAAAAAAACTGACCAAACAGTCATTCTGAATTTTGTGGTCTGATTAGACACTGGGTCTTGCCACAAGATGACATAAAACTGCTTCCCCCACTGCCATATAAAAAGGCTTCCGAGGCTACTTTTGGGTAATGTACCTCTTGGTGACAGATCGTTGATGGCTCTCTTGACTGAGAGAAGCAGGGTGAGCATTTTGACGAACTGCCCACCATCTAGGATGTTGTGACCTAGCTGTTAGGAGGTGTTGGGAGCAGTGGTTTCGTGAGGGCACACACACATGGTGAACAGGCTCTGGATGGCCCAGACAGACCACCGACAGAGAGGGACGTTTGATCCGTGGACAAGCATGAGCAGCTCCCACAGTTTTGTTGTCCACCATCCAGACACAGATGGCACCCATGCTACACACTCCTCTCCTACCTGGACCATTTCCAGTGGTGTTGGGAACAAGAAACCTGTACTGGAACAGACTGGAACTGTATCGTCTATAGTGATGAATCCAGGTTCTGTTTGGGATCCGGCGACAGTCGGGTTAGAATTTGGAGGCTTTGTGGTGAGTGCTTCAATCCTGCCTTTGGTGTGGAGCAACAGTGCCCCAACTGCTGGTGTGATGGATGATGATCTACAGGCCCAGCTGCAATATCTGTGGGCAAATGTGCCACAGTATACCATATGGAACAATATGTTTTCTTCCAGTGCCCACATGGTAACCAGAGCCTCAATTGTACAGTTTTCCCTAATAAACTTATCCTTTCACTCTAATACTGTAGTCAGTTACATATATCATCATTACATTCTCACATCCAAATTTTCAGTCATTTCCAACGACCACTTATTGTATTTACAGTGGGGCAAAAAAGTATTTAGTCAGCCACTGATTGTGCAAGTTATCCTACTTGGAAAGATGAGAGGGGTCTGTAATATTCATCATAGGTACACTTCAACTATGAGAGACAAAATGAAAAATAAAATCCCAGAACTACATGGAGGGACCTGATGAATGACCTGCAGAGAGCTGGGACCAAAGTAACAAAGGCTACCATCAGTAACACACTACGCCGAGAGGGAGTCAGATCCTGCAGTGCCAGGCGTGTCCCCCTGCTTAAGCCAGTACATGTCCAGGCCCGTCTGAAGTTTGCCAGAGAGCATATGGATGAACCAGAAGAGGATTGGGAGAATATCATGTGGTCAGATGAAACCAAAATAGAACTTTTCGGTAAAAACTCAACTCGTTGTGTTTGGAGGAAGAAGAATGCTGAGTTGCACCATACCCACTGTGAAGCATGGGGGAGGAAACATCATGCTTTGAGGCTGTTTTTCTGGAAAGGGGACAGGACGACTGATCCATGTTAAGGGAACAATGAACGGGGATTTTAAGCCAAAACCTCCTTCAATCAGTGAGAGCATTGAAGGTGGAACGTGGCTGGATCTTCCAGCATGACAATGATCCCAAACACACTGCTCGGGCAATGAAGGAGTGGCTCCGTAAAAGGCATTTCAAGGTCCTGGAGTGGCCTAGCCAGTCTCCAGACCGCAACCCCATAGAAAAGTTTTGGAGGGAGTTGAAAGTCCGTGTTTCATAATTTACAATTAAATTATTTAAAAATCCTACAATGTGATTTCCTGGATTTTTTCCCCTCATTCTGTTTTTCATAGTTGAAGTGTACCTGTGATGAAAATTGCAGACCTCTCTCATCTTTCTAAGTAGGAGAACTTGCACAATCAGTGGCTGACTAAATACTTTTTTGCCCCACTGTATGTAGTGTTTAAATGTTCTATTGATATTTTTCAGCAGTGAATATTATGTACCATACTTCTCACCCTGCACAGCCATTTATTTTTATTTCTCAAGAAGCCCCCAGCATATTACACTTTCTGTGAAAATAATGTCATTTTAGTTTAGTCACAGTTTTCATCAACAACAATTTAGAATGGAATTATAAACAATGGCATCTTTGCACTGTAGGGCACTGCAGTCACTTTTTAAAATTATGTCTGCGATTTAAAACCCCTACACACAAGGTGTGACATGATTACATCTGACTGGTGGAATAAACACCTGAGCAAAGAATAATTTTGTGTGTGTATGTGTGTGAGATGAAGTATTTACATTCTTGGTAGGGATAATATGCTCACAGATGGATAGGAACATATATTTTATCTTGTGGCAACATTCTGCTGCTCCCCACAACTTCAAATGCTTGTTTACTGCAAATTTAATTTGAAAACAACAATCAAGAGCCTTTTGGGTACTGAGGTTAAGGCTAACATTAGGGTCAGGTTTAAGCTTAACATTAATAAGCTTAATGCTTACGTATAACATTAATAAACAGTAATCATAAACAAATGTTCACCAACATTGTGCAAGTGTGTGTGTGTGTGTGTGTGTGTGTGTGTGTGTGTGTTAATGGTAAAGGAATTTAATGCCATGCTTGCTCTTTGAAAGGAAAGATAATAGAAGTGCTTTTGTATGAAGTACAAAATAATGATAATAATAATAATAATAATAATAATAATAATAATATGCATTGTTGTGTTGATTTGACATATTCAAGCGCCATTAGGAGGGCATGAACCTCAGCTGAAAAGACTGAGCTGTGCTTTGGCAGGATTACTCCATTTTTATGTGGTCTGGCTACTACTGCTGCTGATACTTATTTTACAGATTTAGATCCATCTGTATATATGGGCAAGTGGAGCAGGAGTTTTTCCTTAATGTTAAGGAATTTCTTAAAGTGTTAATGTGCTGAACCGGTCCCCGGCATGTCTAACAGGCCAACGCTACTGCCTAGCGTCGACAGCGTGGCCTCTGACAGTACCTCCCCAAAGGGGTGTCTCCCAATGCCCCTAAGGGTGCAACCCATCATCCCTTAGCCTGCCAAGTGCGCTCGAAGTTGAGGATGTGACGCACAGCAAAGCCCGGAGAGGCAGGGCACGGCCCCAACACGGGGCGGACGGGATGGGTCAGGCGACACATGAGGTCAATATGGACCCACTATTTCATGCGATCCTGTTTACTGGCAAGCACTAACTAGGGGTTACGGTAAGGCTTGGGGAGCTAGACCGAGCCGGGGGCTGGTGGTGGCAGGGACTGGCACACCTCTGGAACAGGAGTAGGTTCAACCGGCCCAGGCAAGGAACAAGGTTCAATCGGTCCAGGTGCACACTAAAATGACCTAAGGGCAGGCACGACTGACCTAGGGGCGGGAGATACCTTTGTAGCGAATGGTGTTTAGAGTGTTCAGGTGTGTCTTTTTTGCTGATCCATAAATGATACATACATAACCTAGTTTTTATCCAATTACATTTCTGTACATATGAATAAGAGACTCGTAATCCACATCCCTCTTGGTACTAGCAAGAATCCTTAGTACATTTAGTTTTTTAAGGCAGTTTTTAAAGCAATTATGTGTGGGATGATAGGCAGCTTTCCAGCTGTCCAGCGTCAGGCAAGAATTTTACTTCTTTAGTGACTTCCCATCCAGATAACGTTCTGATCCAAGGTGAAATGATCACATATGGCAAAAGAGCATGCACAATGTTTTGCTTTTTGAGAATTTGAAACCATTGATGATTGACTTTGCTGAATCGTATTTATGCCTAGTTGGAGCTGTTGTTCTATAGTGCTTACATTTTTATCTTCGTATTCAATACATAAATCATCCACATGTAAGCTACAACAGATGCCTGGTGGATTCTCGTTTGTTACACTGTTGATCTTGAGGTTGAAAAGGGTGACTGAAAGAATGCTTCCCTGTGGAATTCCCATCTCCTGAATATGACTGTTCGAGTAGGTTGAGTAGCTGAGAATCCCTGAGGATTCAAAATTTCCATGCGGTGTCATATATTTTCCCAAGGTCAAAAAAGACCACGGCATGTTTTTTTTCAATAAACACAATCCTGATAAATATTTATAACCTAATCATTTTATGTGTCGTACTTCTTCCCTTGTGAAAACTGCTTTGAGTTTAATTTATAGCATTGTCTCTCTCAATAGGTTAATAATTATTGGGATTGCTGTGGTCTTGCCTTGGTATGGGGATCACTGTTTTGTGTGTGTATGTGTGTGCGTGTGTGTGTGTGTGAGTATGCTGAGAAACTGAGAAAAAAGTACATGAGATAATTACCAGGTCAAAAAATATCTTGTCAAAAACAAAACATCTGGCGATCATAATTACAGCCCTGACAAGCAGGACTCATAGGAAAATAAAATAAAAAAGAGCTCTCCATAACACATTTGCAGTTTCTCTTAGACAACAGTGAGAGCAAATGGAAAAAAATCTGATTTTTACTCAAGTCTCCTGTTTATCTGATCAAAAAAGCTTCCAGTAATCTCTTGTGTCTCCCCTTGATGTTTAGCAGGGTTCTCAATAAAAACTTAGAAGCTTCTTATGAGAAACTTAGTTTTGGATCCTTTAATCTCAAATCGGTTTATGCACTAAGAGAAGCAGGGTGGACATTTCGACCATCTGAGACAAATTGACAGACTTCTCGCCAATCAAGTATTTATGGGACCAGCTGGGACACCCGCTTCGACAACCTATGAGTGTGCAGGATCTTGTATCCAGACTACAGATGGCAAAACAGGGTACTATAGCCCTCTTTCAGTTGTACCGTTTTCCCCAACAAACTTATCCTTTCACTCTACTAATGTAATCACTTACATATATCATCATTAAATTCATACATATAAAGTTTCATTTGATTCCAGCAACACCTTCATGGTGTATTTTTTTTGGTCAATGAGTATAAATGAAACACTGTATAGGATAGGTATCTCAGGTAATCAAGATAGCATATTAGATTGCCATCTTAATCACTTTAGATACCAAACCAATAAAATTGAAGTAACACTGGAATAATACCACACAATTACTAAAGTCAAACATAGCCACTGAAACAATGCTCTTTCTCTAAGTGGCATTACCTGAATATCTGTTTTATTTTGTTTTTACATACAAGTCAGCTGAACAGGATAAAGGCACTGAAATCTGCAGTTAGTATGTAGGTCTACTGAAAGTGTAACACACTGCTGTACTAATACTGTGTGCCATATTTGTATTACCCTCAAGGGAAATTGAATGAAAACTGAGACATCCACATTTATTGTGTGAATTTACGGCTCGGTAATTGTGTGTCACCATGGGTCACTTGATACTTCAAACTGGAATACAAAAACTGTAACAGTGTTCTAAACAATACCTTTAAAGTTAAGTCAAATCTAATTTTTATGTTTAGCCAGCCATTCTTATATTTTGACTTTAGTTTTGCTTGTGAATCTTTTATTGTATCAACTTCAAGCACTTACCTCGTTACACTAAGCCTATCATAAGTTTATTTTCAAAACAAGTTGGTTTGCAAATTAATTGTATGTACAGTTATGTCTTGATATGACATTTTAACTGAACTACTGTTCACTCTCTACAGTACATTCCTTGCTAGGTGTGATCAGAAGACAGCAGCGTCAACAGTGTCAGTAAACACTTCAAGAGTAGTCATTATATTAACATGTGAATGCAAAGCTTAGTGGATGCTGAGGTTATGTTACAAAAGCCCTGACCATACCTGAAAGACACACTGTGCACAATAAACCCTTAATGCATCCATTCTTTCTGAATAATCAGCTGAACAGTGTTATCTGGCTGATTTACCTGTCATAATCCTGGCAGATTTCGCCCACTGCCACCAGGGCTTTGAGGTACTCGTTGGGCTGGTAGGGGTGGATATAGTGAAGAGAGCAGCTGTTCCGTGGGTCTCCGTTTGAGGCAGTGAAATCAATGGCAACCTACAAACAGACAGTTGCCAATACTGATGGTAATTATTGCTAATGAAAGCTGCACACTAACAACAGTTCAGAAATTATGATTCAGCAGTTTTCCCATCTGGACTGGAGGTGGAGCGTAGGTAGGTATATGTGGATTTAATGGGATTTTTTAGCAGCTATATACTTGTGGCCATAAATATGGAATTAAATTATGATTAAGCTACATTACATGGCCAAACTGTCACATTCCTATATGGCTCTTTAATATAGAACTGGGTCCCCTTTGTTGCCATAACAGCATTCCCTCTCCTGGAAGTTTACCATTAGATTATGGAATATGACTACAAGGATTCGTTTCCATAAGTGCATTAATGAGGTCAAGCACTGATGTTGAGCAGTTAAGGCTTGGTTTGCAGTTGGTCATGTTGGTCAAAGGTGTATGGGCTTGAGATGCTTCAACAGTAAACTTGAGCCAGCCTTGGTATATTCAGGAAAGCACTCCAAAAGTCAAAGAACAGTGGTGCCCTTCCCAACCATCTAAAACACTCTTAGACCTTTATTATTACTCTACCATACTTTACCATTTTTACTATGCCTTTCGTAGCCAGCTTCATCTGTCAGACTATCAAATAGTAAGACATGATTCATCCCACCAAAGATCATGTTTCCATTGCTCAGTGGCAGTGTACTACATCACCACATCTAATGCTTTGCATTGCACATAGAGAGCTTAGGTGTTTGTGCAGCTGGCTATAGAAAGCAATACATTAAGCTCCTGGTTAATAGTGTATGCGCTGAACCCAGTCAAGTGTTGGAACTGAGAAAGCATGTTATCACACATAATCCTGTCTTATAAATAACAAGAGGAATCATGGATGAGCCCCCAAAGCTGTTACATCTCAGTGCAGGTTTGAGATCCATCACACACAACCCGAAACACGCACATAATCAGGGTCAGAATGATCTATTTCAGCACTAGAATTACAAGTATGCACAATAGCATGGAGAACGCAAAGAGAAGAAAAATCAACTGAAGCGTACAAGTGTCCAAAGTAAGATTTAAAACAAGCACCAAAGCACACCAGCATCTCAACACAGGATTTCCAACAAGCATCAAAGGGTTTCTCAGGGCAAAATTTTCAAACAAGTTTCAGACAAAAAGCAGATGCAGACATGAAGCACAAATTTCAACACTAACTAATACTCCAACATGCAGGTGCCAAAACACACACTATATGCCTTTGACATGCTTAGGCTCAAGTGCTGCACGCAGACACAGAAAGAGACAAAAATAAACCAATTCAAAAGACCCCACACAGAAGTAAACCCCAGTGAAGAGAGTTCACATGACCACCAAGGCTAGGCTGAGGAAAGGGACATCACAACCCCTTCAATAAACATCTCCAAGCCAAAAACATCTGAAAATAATGAAGAACGCTCGTTGATTACCAAAACAACCTCCTCCTCAGTCTAGGAATAGTTCTAGTATAGCCAAGTCAGAGCCACAGAATGTTTCCCTAAGTCTGCTTTACCCACCACAGACTGGACACATCAAACAAAATCACAGAAATACGAAATACCACTGGTATTTACAAATTTTTAACTGTGAACATACAGCAATTTTTATGTAACTGGACAACTCTTTAGTCTGCATTTACACATGACTCCAAGCTCCACGTACTGAATGAACACATCACTGTAGGAAGAATTAATGACTGAGAGGCACTAGTCTCTCGCAAAATCTCAACACGCTGTTTCACAGCATTTGAAATTACAGACACAAAGCCAGTAAAAAGAAAAGGCTTGAAGGCTGGTTCAGTAGCGAAATAAGCACAATGACATGCTTGATCTCTAGATCCAACTCCTTTAACCCGATCTGCACAACTGGATCCTCAGAATTGATTGGGGTCCAACATAAAGCTCTGTCAACCCCAGAGACTGGGAAGGCTGAGAAAATACAAAATACCCTGAATCCCCAATACTTGATGAAAGTCACTTGTCACCAACTTTTTTGGCAGAATATGGACTGTACACAGTGCAGAAATCTACAATCGATAACAAATCAACTTTACACCATTTAACAAAAGAGCAAGTGTAAACCTTTAAGTCAAACGCAGCCATGACAACTAAAACAACATGAGTAAATAAAATAAATACATGAAACAGTATGCAAAAATTGTCACTATAGAAGCATGCCTGAGCAATCCTAACTGCCTAACAAGAAACTAGCTAATCCTCTTCAATCTTTTCAAAGATGCACCAAGCTCATGGCCACTTTGAGGCCACTCAACACCACTTCAAGTCGAACATTTACAGTATTCAAAGCTCACCCCTGACATGGACTTAAGCCCCACTCTGGATAGACTACAAACACAAAAAAGGCAAAATAACATAACAAAACAACCAGTATAATGTAAGAAGGACTGCTGCATAGCACAATCCAGCTGTGGTACATCTATCGTACCAAGGTTCTCAGCCAACATGACCACCATGTCACTCCGTAAATAATAAGGGTAATCCCAGAAGAGCCCCCACTTCTAGTCTGTAACAGTCATTTTTGGGATCCAATCATGTCCATCACCACACACAACCCTAAAGAATATACAATCTAACCTCGTTATCTCGCCAAACTCATCTCTTGCCAGCTGTGATGGCAGAACAGATTTCCCTCCATGCACAAACGGCGCCAACTTCAGCTCTTGCCCTCGGCATTCCTAAAATGTGACAAATGTCTTGGCAGCAATGACATTCTACCACAGTAAGCTGCCAAGATTTCAGACCTGTCCGTAGGTGTCACTTTAATCCCACTGACAGGGTCGCCTTCCCTGCTCTCTTCTCAGCTGGCAGCTCACCTTGCGGCGGATCCTGACCCTGCTCACACTGCTGATGTCTCCCAAATAATTGTTGTTGGTTTGTCGATATGTTAATCTCATCGTCAGTCTTTTAGTTGGCCTAAGGCATACGACATGCGATTGACACACTGATGCACTATTTTGAACAATCAGAACTTGCGACGCTAGATGATGTACAGCCCCTGTCTGTTTTTCATCGCAGACTGGACTTCATGCGCTTCTAGTCACAAAATCAATCGGCAATCATGGAGTAGTTCTCAAATTTGTGTAAATGAATAGAAACTGTACATGTACGTACATGCTTATGTACATTGTAAATGTGATTGTACGATCATGACGGCTGCTCAGTACAACACATTACAATGGGGCAAAAAAGTATTTAGTCAGCCACTGATTGTGCAAGTTCTCCTACTTAGACAGATGAGAGAGGTCTGTAATTTTCATCATAGGTACACTTCAACTATCAGAGACAAAATGATAAAAAATTTCCAGGAAATCACATTGTAGGATTTTTAAAGAATTTAATTGTAAATTATGGAGGAAAATAAGTATTTGGTCAACAACAAAAGTTCAACTCAATACTTTGTAACATAACCTTTGTTGGCAATTACAGAGGTCAAACGTTTCCTGTAAGTCTTCACCAGGTTTGCACACACTGTAGCTGGTATTCTGGCCCATTCCTCCATGCAGATCTCCTCTAGAGCAGTGATGTTTTGGGGCTGTCACGGACTTTCAACTTTCAAACTCCCTCCACAAATTTTCTATGGGGTTGAGGTCTGGAGACTGGCTAGGCCAAATCCAGGACCTTAAATGCTTTTTATGGAGCCACTCCTTCGTTGCCCAAGCAGTGTGTTTGGGATCATTGTCATGCTGGAAGACCCAGCCACGTTCCATCTTCAATGCTCTTACTGATGGAAGGAGGTTTTGGCTTAAAATCTCACAATACATGGCCCCGTTCATTCTTCCCTAAACATGGATCAGTGGGCCTGTCCCCTTTGCAGAAAAACAGCCCCAAAGCATGAGGCTTCCACCCCCATGCTTCACATTAGGTATGGTGTTCTTGGGATTCAACTCAGCATTCTTCTTCCCCAAACACAACGAAGGGTCATTCATCAGGTCCCCCGCCGTGTTGTTCATTGATTTTTGCTCACTGTTCTCATGATCATTTTGATCCCACGGGATGAGATCTTGCGTGGAGCCCAGATTAAGGGAGATTATCAATGGTCTTGTATGGTCTTCCATTTTCTTACAATTGCTCCCACAGTTGATTTATTCACACCAACCTGCTTGCCTATTGTCGATTCACTCTTCCCAGCCTGGTGCAGGTCTGGAGTTTTCTTCCTGGTGTCCTTCGACAGCTCTTTGGTCTTGGCCAAGGTTGAGTTTGGAGTCTGACTGTTTGAGGCTGTGGACAGGTGACTTTTATACAGATAACGAGGTCAAACAGGTGCCATTAATACAGGTAACGAGTGGAGGACAGAAGAGCCTCTTTAAGAAGAAGTTACAGGTCTGTGAGAGCCAGAAATCTTGCTTGTTTGTGAGTGACCAAATACTTATTTTCCACCGTGATTTATAATTAAATTCTTAAAAAATCCTAAAATGTCATTTCCTGGATTTTTTTTCTCATTTTGTCTCTCATAGTTGAAGTGTACCTATGATGAAAATTACAGACCTCTCTCATCTTTCTAAGTAGGAGAACTTGCACAATCAGTGGATGACTAAATACTTTTTTGCCCCACTGCATGTCAGCATCAGGTATGATTGTCACTGCCTTTGTCAAATTTTTTTTGTACCCTCCTTAAGTCTCCAAACTCGCCTCTCACCAAAAATAGCCATGAAACTACTGTGGGGGACATAACGAGTTTAGACTGTACAAAGACTATATACAGTCAGCGTCCAAAATTCATGGTGAAAGTGAGCAATCAGACATGAGTGTCCAAAGCAAGGTTTAAAACAAACACCATAGCAAGCTAACATTTCTATCTAATGTTCCCACATGTAGGCTTCAAAACACAAGGAAGATGCACACATGACATCAGCGACCTCTAACATGCTCATGTGACTTACCCAGACACATAAAGAGACAAACATACACCAATTCAAACAACCAAAGCACAGATCGACTATGACAATTACACTGAAAGTGACTAAGCTCTTTAGCTCAGTGTTTCCCAACCTTTTTGAGCCACGGCACATATTTCACGTTAGAAAAATCACAAGGCACACCACCAAACAAAAATGTAATTTAGTTTTAGCCATAATTTAGACATCTGAATTGTTTTTAGGTTTAGTCTAGTTTTAGTCAACTAATATTAAGATTATAGTCGACTAAATCTACAGTAGATTAAATATGACATGCAAAGGTTGCAATGCGTAAATGTTTTTTTTTAACATTTCCCTTGAATTATTTAAGTCATTAGACGCACTGAAAATAATACTATGCATTAAAGTGGTTATAACTCAATTTCCACCATAGAGCTGCTTCAAACTTGGTGTGGACATTCAGCAGATATTCTAGAATAGAATAAAGTTGGAATGAATGACATATAAATAGATCTAATTAAGATATAAGCTCGGGTCTATATGCATGTATCAATAATAACAGTATACAGTAAAGTGGTCACCAAAACTCATAATTTCCACCAATCTGCTTCAAACACGGTGTGGACACTCATGAGATATTGTAGAATAGAATCAATGATATATTATGAGCTTTACTAAACTAGATAGGATATATGTGCATGTTCTATATGCATTTATTCATAATTACATAATTACATTCATAATTACAGTATAAAACTGAGTTACGTTATCCGAATACTCCTTAAAGATAGTATGAATACTTTTTAGGCAAAGTAAAATATATCCACGTCGTGAACTGAAAACATATTTTAATACCTACTTTATTCGCCAAAATATTGGCTTGAACATTATGAACTTTTGAGTGTGTTTGCAACGCAACTACCATAATACCGCTGAAATAGGAGCTTGAGCCGTCTAGCTTGACCGCAGTTTCAGGATGACATGCTTGCAGATGTCGTTTCAAGTTTGTTATATTTTTTATCAGAGATAGTTGCCCCACATGGTTTACAAGAGTCCTGTTTTCCTTGACATCAAATAAGAAATGTGCCAGTATATCGACTCTTCTCTTTCTCCCAAGAGTTGACATTGTTGAGATTGGTTTCCTGAGAAACATTACAGACGCTAGTAGTACGATCAAATGTGTAGGTCTTAAAGTATTAGTGTTTGGATCGCTACCCAACTCGTCCCGCCTTTCCACATATGCTAAAGTTAGATGCTAAAGATCTGATTGGATGTCGTCTCTGCCAAACATTTTTGTCTTGTTTTTATTCATTGACATTGTCCTTTCATTTTGTCCTAGTTTCTGTTGTTTTTCATTCATTTTAGTTTAGTCATCATCTCGTTTTTGTTAGAAAAACAGGGTTGTTGACGAAAGCTATAACGAAAATCATTCGTCAACGAAATTAACACTGCCTGTAACTAAACGCCACTTGCTTAGAGTACCAATCAGCAGAAATTGGATAATCTTGCACACCTGATGATTTCTCATGGCACAGTTATGTGCCGCGGCAAAGTGGTTGGGAAACACTGCTTTTGTACAACCCATTCTACTACTAAGGTCTGCATATGGAGTATATCCTTGGTTCCATGCACCTGTCAGCACTGGAAACAAATAATTAGGTAGAGTGTCCACATACTGTACTTTTGGCCATGTACTGTAGTTCTGGCTTAAAGTTTGTTCATTCACATTACTGCATTTGTGACTGGAGAAAGTGCTAAAGCTGACTGATTGTTGACTCATTAATTACAGGGTGCTAATGTTGTTAAGCAGTCAAAGAGGCACAATGCCACGTCACTTACTATGTGCTGATACACTTACTGTAAACTGGATCTGACAGCCTCCCATTATATAATCCAAAAATGAGTGCATCTTTATTATCTGAAAAAAAAGCAGGTAAAAATCTTTTGACTTTGCTACTTAAGAAAGTGAAATATCTAGATGACCTGGAGGATTTCGAGCTATTTTAATATATTTTATACAGCCGACATGCAGTTCCACTAAATGTATATGACAAATGGCTTACCTTACACTGGGTCAGGACAACCACACCAGAGTTTCTGTAGTTCTTTTTCTTCACTTGGTATTTGGGGTTGATGCATTCCCACTGAAGCTGTAGATGATAAAATAAGTGGATACATATACAGTATGTCTCCTTAGGCTAACAATTATATTAGTTGCTTTTTTATGCATTTGGTGTCACCAAGTTAGATGGACTGACTTAAGGGTCAGCCCACTGGACATTTTGAGAACATGATAAACAAACTCCGGGCAGAATGGTGATGCAGTGGTCAGCACTGTTGCCTCACAGCTTTGAGATCACCAGTTTGATCCCAAACCCGGACTCTGAGCACTCTGGTTTCCTGCCACATTCCAAATACATGAATGAAAAAATGCTATTGCTAATCTTGGGGCTTATATATGTTACAACATTGTAGTCCATTGGTGTGGGTTTATCATGTTCTCAAAATGTTCAGTGCACAAGGGACTGACCTCAAATCAATCACAGCTTTAGATATAGTACTGGACAATGTGAAATTAATTATATGACTACTTAATATCCCAAACTTTTAATGTTTAAAAAGAAAAATTATAATGTTCAACTTTATCAAAATAATGTGCCATGTCTCTACTAAACAGATATTACTAGTCAAAATACTTGCCATGTCAACCATAATTATTTACACATTTTACATAAATGACAAAGATGGCTCTAGTATTATTAAGGAGCACATTATGCAGTTAAACATATGCGCTGTTTAACGTCTATCTGATCAACGTTCACTCACTTCACCAGCCGAGGTCTTAAAATTATAATAAATTATAATAAGGAATAAAAATCTGTCTTTTAACTCTGGACGTAGCAGTCATAAACAGACTCAAAATATGAAAGACAGTACAACACTGACTGACGTATGCTGTTACAGTGTACAGTTCCATACTGAGCTCTGATTACAGTTAATAATAATAATAATATTAATAATAATAATAATAATAATAATAACAGATTCTTATATGAATTGCATATTTATGTCCTGACAGTGTATTATTACTGTTTTGTTGAACTCTAGTGAAGTGCATTTTGCTTCTTCTGCCCAGCTGATCACACAAGGCAATCAACGCTGTGGATCCATGAGCAGAGGCTGGAGTTAAAGTTTAAGTCTATCACCTACTCCTACTCCTACTTAAGTCTATCACCTATCACCTACATGGACTATGGTAGCCTAGCGGGTAAGGTACTGGGCTATGGATCTGAAGGTCCAGGGTTCAAATCCCACTTCTGCCAAGCTGCCACTGTTGGGTCCTTGAGCAAGGCCCTTAACCCACAATTCCTTAGATTGTAAAACTGTATCATTTGTAATTCCCTCTGGATAAGGGCGTCTGCTAAATGCTGTAACTGTATTCGAAAGCACACTACCTTACGCAATACGCTTTTAGCTCATTTTTGGTCTAGAGACTAATTTGGCTTTCTTGTGGAAAATATCCTTTATAATTACATTACAGTAGCCTAATAAGACTATGAATATGGTAATGTCTGGTGAATGACCTGTTTCACAGAACGTAATCCAAATGTTAAACTGCACATACCTGTACAGTTATAATCATGTGGTAGTAACTGTTGGAAGGTAATATCACATTAGTATTTGTTATAATAAAGGACGTTTGTGTATCTACTTACAAATCGGCCTAAACAATCAGTGTAAATCAAATATAAATCATTGAGTAATAAAAGTGATCCTTGATATCAAACAATAAAGCAGAAGGTTATTTTGTAGTCCTGATTGCTAGTAGGTAAGAAATCCATAGTTAAATGCTGCACATATTCCAAATGATAGTGTAATTGGCAGCAGCCTTGAATAAAAAGAAACAGTAATTACTGGCAGCTTACAGATTCCAAAAAGGCACACATTGTTTTCTAAAAAAATCTTATTATCAAAAATAAGCATTAAGAATTGCATTAGGTATTCCATAGGGATGAAGCAGATCAAAATTAGCTTTTGTGCAGCTCACCAAAAACCATAATCATTAGTTTCCCATTACAGTTGAGGCCCATTTCATTATAGGATATAGGTCTGGATCCACAGATCCCTATATATAGTACAACAATTCAGACACACTTTGTACTGTAGATGATTTAAACTAGATCTTAATTGTGCCTGTCATTCTCAAACATGTTTGGCTACAGCTCCTCATTTTACTGATATTTTAAGGCAAGTATCAATCATTTAAATGTGATCAATTATGAATATTGTATATTATTTTATATGTCAAATTAACGTATATTGATAGTTCTAATTACATTCTACTTGTAAATGCCTCCATGTGAGAATCAGTACTTAAGGTTAAATTTCATGACACAACACTGATGCATTACCATGTCACAGTTTCACAGAAACAAGTAGTGAAATCACATGAGAGAAAGCGATGGCTGTTTTTGAAGCTGGAAGCATAAACCTTTCTTTTGTTGGTCTGCAGTGATTGAGTGTGTGCACCTAAAGTTCAAACCCAGTGACTATAGAGAATATTGGTGGGACAAACTTTGCCCGATCATATTGGCCATATTGTGCATTTTTATATAGGTCCTAAAACAGGAACAGGAAGCCAATGGGATTTCAGCTGGTACAAGAGGACATGTATAAAGAGGACAAATACCAGTGGCAACTGGTACTACTGCAAATACAGTAATGCTTTTATCCTGGAATAAAAATCATATGTTATTCCTATCAGTGTCAATACTAGTTATATTTCACACATCTTTATAGTGGCATCACCAGTGTTCTGAGATTTTAGCCCACTGTTGAACTAACTGAGTGTCATCAGCCAGAGTTTGTGGGTGCCATTCAACACCTGCTGTTCTAAATAACCCCACATAATTTCAGTGGGAATTGAGGTCTGATGATTTTTGCTGGATTTTTGTTGATCCTTCTTGAACTTCCTTTAAGGTTATCTTTGGCAATACTAAATGCAAAAACATAGTTTTGCTTCTGTCTTATAAACTCATTTAACAAAACACTTTCTCTGTTAGCATATTCTGAACCCACTTAAGGAGCTGGCCAACAACTCATAAACTGGATTTATCGGTTTTAAACAAGTGTGATCTATTGACAATGAACTGGCAGGCACTGTAAGGAACTATTGGTGGATGTGTCATTTTTTGTGCCTTTTGTGACAGAGATTAAATAAAAACTAATATTTAACATGATTTTTACTGTGCACCTCTAGAGTGGTGTTCTAAAGTTCGTGAACCCTTTAGAATTTTCTGTCTTTCTACATATATAAGGCCTACATCAACATCAGATTTGGCTAAAAGTACATAAAGAGAACTCAATTAAACAAATGACCTAAAATATAACTGACATTTATTTGAATGTCAGATCCAATATTACATATCTGTGAGTGGAAAAAATATGTGACTATTTGCTTTCAGTACTTGACGTGACAGCAATACCTGCTCAATGATTTCAGTAACTGTTGATCAGTCCCGCATATTAGTTTGATTGAAATTTTCTCTGGAATGTTGGTGGGTTTCTTCACATGGACTGCTCTTCCTTTCACAACTTTTCATTGGACTAAGGTCAGGACTGTGCTTAGGGTCGTTGTCTTGCTGCATGACCCACCTTCTCTTGAGATTCAGTTCACAGACATATGTCAAGACATTTACCTTTAGACTTTGCTGATATAGTTCATTATTCATTGTTCCATCAATGATGCGAACCATAATGGCCTAGATGCAGCAAAACAGGCCCAAACCATGATACCTCTGCCACCATGTTTCACAGATGGGATAAGGTTCTTACACTGGAATGCAGTGTTTTCCTTTCTCCAGACATCACTCTACTGGATTTTCATCTGGATTCTCCATAGACAAACAGTGGCAAAAAATGGGTTGTACTGATACCCTAGAGATTCTCAATATGACACATTTACTTTATAGTTTTCCACTTCCAACAACCACTTCCACTTCCACTTCCATCATCTTTCTGCCCTGCTGTCCATAAAGCCCCTAGACAATAGGTTTGTGAACTTTAATTGAGAACTTGGCTGGCTTGCGCAGAACCTCCATCAGACACCTTGAACATGCATATAATGCCAAAAAAGAGTTAGGGCTTACTGTCTAACATCAGATACTTCACAGTCATGTTCCAAAATTAGTATAAAGCAAAGAAGAAAAATAAAGGCTGTTGTAGCAGCAAAGGTGTGGGGCAAACTCCATATTAACACTCATGTTTTGGATGTCATATTTTGGGTGTCTAGAAAAGTTCCCTGTTCTTGGAATACAACAGAGCGCCTACTCACACCTGACTGTCATCCCATTGATTGAAAACACCAGACTCTCTAATTTCACTATCAATTTAAATTGCTAATCCTAGAGGTTCACATACTTTTGCCACTCCCATATATGTCATTCTGGATAACTTCCCCAATCAGTAAATGACCAAACATAATATTATTGTCTCATTTCTCTTTACCTACTTTATCTACTATTTAGGACTATATATGCAGAAATACAGAAACCTCTAAAACGTTCACAAACTTTCAAGCACCACTGTCCCGTTGTCCATATAATCTCTAGTGTTTCTAACTCTGTCAAATCATAATACTTCTCAAACACAATTAACTAAACAATTAATCAACAAGGCTGCAAATGCACTTTTTAATATTTCAGTGAGATAGCAAAAACTCAGTAGAGTGATGTGAATTGTCTACGACATGACAATGGTTGGATGTAACCATGCACATAATTATTAAATGAATGTGGTTTCATTTAGCCTCCATGTTACAATTATTGCTTTGTTGCTGCCACACATCCTGTCAAAAATTGCAACAGAATCATCTATAAGACTTTGCAGAGCTAGTATAATGGTTTTACTCTATTTGATTCTCACTCTTTGTGCTAGTAATGTTCTGTCTACAACAGAACTTGAATGAGATAGCAGAATAAGGCGAGAAAAAAGAGACAGCAAACGATTGATCTAGAAGAAAACTGAGAGAGGAAACCTAATGAGAAAAATGTGAGATACAGATAAAATCACATAGCAGTATCTTTCCAAAGTAATGCCTATCCCAGATAACATAGTGCACAGGCATAAAAGCACCACTTCATCACAGCAGGGGTCACAGATGTACCCCCAACCTCCACTCCCTCAGACACAGCCAATTGTGCCTGTATTTGACTCCCAACCTGGCCAGAAGGCACTGCTGGAATTAAACCCAGGTCACCTTAAGGTCTGGAATTGGCACTGGCAGATGTATACCCTGGTGAGGATGTCAATCAACTGGCGAGTTCTGTAACCACACCAATCACTTTAAGCCCAGTTCCTGAGGAACCCCAGCATCAGATGGGATTTAGCATCAGATCAGGGGCAAGCCTCCAAACAGCCCTTAGACCCTATCCTCTTTTTGAAACACCCTCTCACAGATGACACCAAATTCATAAAGTAATCCATATTTAAGCAGGCTACAGATGCGTGAGCTGCTGATAACATAATTAGCTCATTTTAAAATAATAACTGCTGAAACAACTAAGTGAAAAATGTCATTTACATGTCATTATTTGCACTGTGGCACATTTGTTTGGCTCGCTAGGCATAACCAGTCAGCAGCCACTACTCTTGCTAGCTACAGCAACAAGTAAGTTATGCTGGTGACAAAGCTGATTAGATACCTCAGGTACTGGCACTGGAAGCTTTGGATCTGGATTGGTGGCCAGCAGAAAAGCTATGTTCCTGTTCTCACTTTTGGTACCAAAAGCTATGTCACATTAGCACTGAAAATACTGATCAGATTTACTGATGTGCAGGTACTGTGCATGCTATAATGTATACAATGTTACAACAACACAGAATCATTTTGCAAAGAATATTATTTTTTATGTAGCAAAGAAATGAGTTATATTAAAGAACTCCATTAGATATGTTCAAATTCCATAATTCTCAGTATCTGATCTTTTATTTGAAATCTATCCATGTTCTCTACACTGGGGAAATCATTCGACCCTATATAATAAAAAAAGAAAAAACAACTGCTATATATCAAAACCAATAAAACTGCTCTTCTATGTTGCTAGTAGAAAAGGTGTGTTTCTGCAGTGTTAGCACCTACAGAGAATGTCTCACTGCCACAGATAGCAGCTATAAATTGCTGCAGAAGCAATCTGTTTCACAGCCCACTATAGAATTCAGATAACTATCAGCATCTTTGTGCTGTGGATGAAGTAAACTAAGCAGAATGAGGAGTAAACACAGGTGTGTTTACAGAGACTTTGCACTGCCTTAATAGAAGAAGAAATCAGAGTAGAATTGAGGAAGACTGAAGCCATGAATAAACCATTTAATTGACTCGATGGACAGTTTCTTTGCTTTTGGGATTCTAACCCATAGTGATCAAATGCATATGTTTGTGTGGTTTTCAACCTGTTTTCCATCCATGGCTGCCTTCATTTCTTTGAAAGTGGTCTGGAATTCTCCAATGAAATCATGCTTTCCATTTGAGTCCCAGTCCCAAACTGTACACTGAAAACAGAAAATAAAACGAACGCAGTCAGACAGGTCACAAAGGCAGACAAAGTGACTATTCTTATATTATTGTTTCTTTGTGAGAAACATTTAGCACATCATGACCAATTACTTAACCGCTATCATGCTTCACTGCTTTTAATACTGAGTTAAGCGCAGTCTGACAGAGTTAATATTCAGTTAAATTGACATTGATGGACACATTATCTAATTACAATGAACCACTTCCATTTGCAGCTATCAAATCCTTTAATGTAAATAATATATACAGTAAGTTTGGTCTAGATCGATTTTCTGTGACACTAGCCAAGTCTACACTATATATTAGTAACAATGGCCATTCTTAATGTCAGTGTAAATCTCAATTTCATTCAAGTGTTCATAACTATGGTGTCATTTTCCTTTCATGCTCCGGTGTCATATAAAGGCACAACTGACTGTGTCTGACAGAGGGGGAGGCCCGTCAGGGGATCAGTCGCTGGCACTGAAACAGTGACCATTTAAAAAATTATTTAAGCTAATTAATTTAACAAGAACCACACCAGTATAATAGTAAAACGTATAACTAACAAACTTAAGCCCTGTGTCCATGTAGAGGACAAGTGCATGCTGTCTGATGTACATAGTGAATATGTGCTGTCTTAAATACAATACAGCTAATGAAAGGCTCTCTCTCTCTCTCTCTCTCTCCCCCTCTCTCTCTCTCTCTTACTCACACCCACACACACACACACACACACACACACACACACACACACACACACACACACACACACACACACACACACACACACACACTACCGTTGTGGAGGCCCACAAGACTGATGACTACTGCAGCCAATTAATGCTACACCTACACCTACCCTTAACCCTACCCTTAACCCCAACCTTAACCCCAGCAACCTAAAGCAAATTTTCTGCAACTTTGGTTTTTCAAAACAAAGTTGCAGTTTTTGTGAAAAAAAGCAGTTAACCTCATGGGGACAAACAAAATGTCCCCATATGTCAAAAATGTTACATCTTTCTATCGTTGTGAGACATTTGACCCCAACAATGTAATATAAACATGGGCACACACACACACACACACACACTGGCTGGTTGGCTGGGGACGAAGTGCCGCCAAGGACTTTCCTGCGTAGACTCAGGATCCTGGAGTGACTCTTTGTATCGGAAAACTTAATGCAGATGTGCATATTTTACATTTTATTTGAACTATCACGTCAACACTTATCAGTTTAGATAAATTAGTTTCATTCTTAATTTATCATCTTCGTCGTCCAAGGAGGTTGGGTCCCTTTTTGAGTCTTGGTCCTCCCAAGGCTTCTTTCTCATAACACTTAGGGAGTTTTTCCTTGCCACTGTCGCCTTAGGCTTGCTCAGTTTGGGATTGAACGTAGTTATTAGGAGTTAATCTAAACTTGTGAAGTTACTTTGAGAAAATGCTCCATTGTAAAAAGCGCTATATACATAAATCTGACTTCACACACACACACACACACACACACACACAAAAAAAAAAGTCAAATGTACAGCATCACTCTTCAAGAAGTAATAAATTACCAGATGCAAGAATTAATCACTGGGTGGGCACATAGTGCATGTGTGTTTGTGTGTGTGCAGGAAGACAGCACTGTGTAGTCTAGCTGTTGATGAATCATTGATGCAGAGACATTAGTGGGGGGTAATCAAAATGTGAAGGCCATTTAAAATATTAATACAAAGATGCTGTGGTTGACTTTTCAATCGCCTGAGTTAAAGATACCATTTCCACCCAGTTCTGAGACCCATTATCTGCCTTTTGTATACAGCTTATACACACAAAAGACCTAAAACAACCTTGGAATGGACAAATACTGGTAATATGTTCAGTGGGGCAAAAAAGTATTTAGTCAGACACTGGTCTGTAATTTTCATCATAGGTACACTTCAACTATGAGAGACAAATTGAGAAAAAAATCCAGGAAATCACATTCTAGGATTTTTAAAGAATTTAATTGTTAATCATGGTGGACAATAAGTATTTGGTCACCCACAAACACAGACCTGTAACTTCTTTAAGAAGCTCTTCTGTCCTCCACTTGTTACATGTAGTAATGGCACCTGTTTGACCTAGTTATCTGTATAAAAGACACCTGTCCACAGCCTCAAACAGTCAGACTCCAAACTCAACCATTGGCCAAGACCAAAGAGCTGTCAAAGGACACCAGGAAGAAAATTGCAGACCTGCAGCAGGCTGGGAAGAATGAATCTACAATAAGCAAGCAGGTTGGTGTGAATAAATCAACTGTGGGAGCAATTGTAAGGAAATAGAAGACATACAAAACCATCGATAATCTCCCTCGATCTGGGGCTCCACGCAAGATCTCATCCCGTGGGGTCAAAATGATCATGAGAACGGTGAGCAAACATCCCAGAACTACACGGAGGGACCTGATGAATGACCTGCAGAGAGCTGGGACCAAAGTAACAAGGCCATCATCAGTAACACACTACGACGAGAGGGACTCAGATCCTGCAGTGCCAGGCGTGTCCCCCTGTTTAAGCCAGTACATGTCCAGGCTCATCTGAAGTTTGCCCGAAAGCATATGGATTATCCAGAAGAGGACTGGGAGAATATCATGTGGTCAGATGAAACCACAATAGAATTTTTGGGTAAAAACTCAACTCGTCGTGTTTGGAGGAAGAAGAACATCCCAAGAACACCATACCTACTGTGAAGCATGGAGGTGGAAACATCATGCTTTGGGGCTGTTTTTCTACAGAGGGGACAGGACGACTGATCCGTGTTAAGGGAAGAATGAACGAGGCCATTTATCGTGAGATTTTAAGCCAAAACCTCCTTCCATCAGTGAGAGCCTTGAAGTTGGAACGTGGCTGGGTCTTCCACCATGACAACGATCCCAAACACACCGGACAACAAAGGTGTGGCTCCGTAAAAAGCATTTCAAGGTCCTGGAGTGGCCTAGCCAGTCTCCAGACCTCAACCCCATAGAAAATTTGTGGAGGGAGTTGCCGTGTTGCCCCAAAACATCACTGCTCTAGAGGAGATCTGCATGGAGGAATGGGCCAAAATACCAGCTACAGTGTGTGCAGACGTACAGAAAACATTTGACCTCTGGCGTTGCCAAGAAAGGTTATGTTACAAAGTATGAAATTGAACTTGACCAAATACTTATTTTTCACCATAATTTACAATTAAATTCTTTAAAAATCCTACAATGTGATTTCCTGGATTTTTTTTTCTCATTTTGCCTCTCATAGTTGACGTGTACCTATGACGAAAATTACAGACCCTCTCATCTTTCTAAGTAGGAGAACTTGCACAATCAGTGGCTGACTAAATACGTTTTGCCCCATTGTATATTCAGCTTTAAATTCTCCTATCTGTTTTTTCCTGTGGTATCATTCCAATTGTTCGCTTTCTAGTAATATAGTCCCAGACAACCTATGTTATTATATTATTAAAAAAATCAAAAAACAACTCTGTAAGAGTCATATATGCTCCGAGATTCTACAGTTGTGAATACCTTCATAGACCTACTGACCTTCCTGTTTTACAAATTATGTTTCGTAACTGGAGTAGTTAGCATCCAGTGGCCTAGTACCTCAGCACATTAGCTCCATAATTGGGCACACTAATCCCAAATTTTTGCGCGTGCGCTCCGTATTTGAGCATGCTAGCTCAGTACTTGAGCCGGTAGCATCGAGTAACCCTGTGATTGAGCACACTAGCTCAGTACCTAAGCCGATAGCGTCTCATAGCCCTGCGCTTGAGCATGCTAGCTCAGTACCTGAGCAGATACCATCTAGTAACCTTGAGTTTGTGCATGTTGGCTCCATATGTGAGCACACTAGCTGTGTAGAAGAGCAGTTAGCGTCTCGTAGCTCAGTCTCTGAGCCGTTAGCGCTCAGAGACCCAGTATCTGAGTATGTGAGCTCAACTTTCGAGCATGTTAGTCTCATATCTGGGTCTGCTAGCTCAGAATCTGAGCCCGCTGTGCCTCATAGTTCTGTAGATGAACTGTTAACTTCCTGTAGCACAGTACCGGAGCAGTTGGTGTCTAGTAGTCCAGTATTTCAGCGCATTAGCACCATATGTGAGCGCACGAACTAGCTCCATAGAGGAGCCATTAGCAACCCGTAGCCCCGTATTTGAACATGTTAGCATCATGAAGGAATACCCTAAATTCGTAGCTCAGCACGTTAGCTCTGTGTTTAAGTCATTGGCGCTGCCTGGCTCTTTGTCTGAGCCCGTCATGCTCTTTGGTTTGGTATACGAGCAAGCTGATTCTGTGCCCGAGTTTGTAGGTTCCGTGAATGCGCCGTTAGCGTAATATAGTTTGGCATTCGAAGACGATGTGCCCTTTAAGTTTGTGTCTGAGCATGTTAACGCCGTAGACGTGTCATTAACATCCTATAGTTCTGTATCTGAGCGCGTCGCACCTTCTGGTTTCGTATCCGAGCATGTTGATGCTGTATCTGAGTTCGCTAGGTCCATGTCTGAATCATTAGCATCGTAGAGTTCTGTATCTGAGAATGTCGCGCCTTCTGGTTTCGTGTCCGAGCATGTTGATGCTGTATCTGGATTCGTTGGTTCTGTGTCTGAATTGTTAGCTTCGCATAGTTCTGTAGCACTTTCTGGTTCCGTGGTTGAGCTTGTTAGCTCCGGTCCTGAGTTTGGTGATTCTGTGTCTGAATCATTAACTTCATATAGTTCTATATCCAAGCGCGCCATGCCTTTTGGTTTCGTGTCTGAGCTCTGTATCTGAATTTGTTAACTCCGTGTCCTTGCAGGTCACGCAACATAGTCCAGTATCTGAGTTTGTGGTAACCCATAGTTTTTTGTAACCCATAGTTAGTTGTAGGAGCTCTAGCTTCGACTCGGGCTCCATGAGGGGGGAAATTTGTCACAGGTCCTCCCCAGACCTCCACACCTTATGCCCCTCCTTGCCGCTGGGGGGCAGTTTTGTCCGCTCCGTTTGTGGTGCTCCGCTGGACAGTGGAGCACCAGAAGAAGAAGCTAGGGCCCTTGCACCAAGTGAACTCAGTCGGTAGAGACTGTATATAAGCAGGGCCCTAGCTCCAGAACAGTGCGGAGGATTGTTTGATCCACAGACCTCCTGACTGTTGCAGCGTTTCGGCGGATGTCTTCCGCTTCCGTGTCTCGTGTTTTTCGCTTGCGCTTTCACGCCGATGGGAAATTATGTCTCGCGGTAAGCATAATAAGGTGCATAATCAATGCACCTTATTATAAGGCATATTAGGGCTGTGTGTCAGTACGCACAAAATGAAAAAAAAAGTGAAACAAAAAAGCATAAGCATTGAGTCCTTTGTGCAGCATGAGAAGCCAAAAATTAGTGCTTCACATCATTAGTACATTTATTATAAGGCTTATTAGGGCTGTGTGTCAGCGCACACAAAACGAAACCAAAGAAAGACACAAAGGTGTGGGAATACCCTATCACATATGTACAACAGTGAAGTGTGCTGTGCTGTGTGAGAAGGTATGACGAAAGCGTGCCGGAGCTCTGTTTGCGCTCACACTACATACGTACCATGTACGAGTCCAGCAAATCGCGCTCTGGATCACCTAATTGGCTAGTGTGAGTGCGACTGGGAGCACTCACACTAGCCAAACAAACCTTGCTCGGATACCAAATGCACTCGAGCGCGGTTTGAACTGCCTAGTGTGAGTACACCCTATGAGTGTGTGAGTGTATGTGCCCTATGATGGATTGGCACCCTGTCTAGGGTTGTTCCTGCCTTGTGCCCTATGCCGCTTGCTGTCCTGTTCAGGGTTCAGGGATAAGAAAATGAAAGAATGAATGGATAAAAAGTGTCATTCGATTATTGCCTAAGTCATGTTCATTCTTCAACTTCTGAACTGTCCCAGTGTTGCAAAGTGGCAGAAGCCCCGCTGTGGCCCCGATCACCCTGAGGAAGATGGCTCCACAGGAGACTGAGGCTTTTGTGGAGCTGTTTGAGAATGGCAAGCAGCAGCTTGTGGGTGATTGAAACAGGATTGGGACAGCAATCTACTTCCTCTGGTGTCGGTGCTCGGCCCCCGAACAACATTGGTTGCAAATGCAAATGCTGCATTTGGCCAGCTTTTTGTCTTTACATTTACAGATATAGGTTTATAAGTTATGTTCAGACAATGTCAGTTTGAATATATGTTGGTTTATTATTAAAGTTATTATCATCCTTAATCCAATCCTTATAATACCTTGCCATATACATTAGCTGTAGTACAGCAGTAGTAATGACACACAAAACAGCGAAGCCTCTGGTACAGAAAGTTGTATTAAACAGAAGCAATGTTTCATTATATGTTTTATTATGCACATGCAACATCAACATCAGCAGACTGTATACTGAGCAATATTTGGCTGGTGCTGCACTCTTTATAAGCACTGAGATGATGATGACAGGCAGACTTTAAAAGTCAGAACTGCATGTGTATCGCGGGACATTTCTGGATTGGCTTCTATTTGAGAATTACTTTTTATTTTCTATTTGTGTATAAGCTGATACACTACAGGGGAAGGGACAGTGGGACAATGACAAAGCCTGCATCTAGGCAAAGCAGCACAGCAGAGTTAAATGCATAACCTCATGCACACTCCACAATTTCTAAAATATTCGTCAAATGCTTGCATCGTAAATACAACATTAAATTAATTACATAAAAAGCAGTTTCTCATTTCATAAATGGAATGTGTGTGAAAGAGAGAGTGAGAGAGAGAGCTTGGCGGAGTAAGCAAAGGCTGTACGAATCAGTGCGCTGCAAACACCTCTACAGTGAGATAAGATTTTATCCATCTTACAAAAAAAAAAAATTTATACATAAATATGTGGAGGTACATTTTTATATAAAATAAATGACTTTATAATATGTGAATTAAATGAAACACTGCAGTATATTGGATATTGAGTCAATAATTGTACAGTATCACATAAGGCATTAAGTATGGTATTATATGGACAACGTCCAGGCCACATAATGTGCAATTTCACAGAACATAATGTGGACCACACACTACATTCCCATATTCCTGCCATAGGTGGCTATTTGATTTGAAGCACAATGAGGAGATTGCTGGATGGAGATGAGGTGTGTGAATGTTGATATTCATAAATACCCAGTGATGGTAGTAATTCTGGAAGATCAGAAACAATCAAGGTTATATGGGAGAAAACCTGGGGTATCTTAGATGCCATCTGTGACCATTGGGAGGAACCTTCATGTAGCAAACATGACATTCAATAATGGACTGTACCAGGATATACAATTAAGGTATGCCACCTCAACATCCTGAAAATATGGAGGGCGGCTCCTGAATCTCCTACAGCCTGAGTGTGTGTGTCGTTACAGTCCTCTGTAGCTTATGCGACAGTGATGCCACAAGAACTAAAGACAGACATTCTGCTCTAGTCCCAGTGAAGCCAGCTCTCATCATCCCAAAGAGCAGGTTTGTTACACATACAACATAAATTTTCAGCTGTGTTTTTGCCTCTACTGGGTCACATAAACCTTAGAAAACATCACACTTAGACGCACAACCACCCCCTGACCCCAATATCCCTTGCCTGATCAGAAGAAAAGGTAGTTAAATGACAATGTAAGGTGATGTTTGACATAGGTTTAATCAAGGTACCCCACAATGACCAGTACAGCAGAGTGGCCCAAATTTCAAAAGTCAGGGGCAAAGAATGCTTCTGTATTGACTTAATGTGATCTCTATATATGATGCATCTCAAATGCCCTGTACTGACAACCTACTTGATCGATTGCTTGATTTTACAAAAAGATACTGTCAGGGTTCTGGCAAAACATCACTTTTCACACCATTTGGGCCACACCAGTTTGACTCATCTCTGTTCTGTTAGGAAAGAACCTCAGCTAGATTTAATTGATTGTTGGATCATATCCTCTGATAAGACTGCGTATGCTGCAAACAACATCTGCAAACAGGCCTAAATTCACTGAGGTGAGACCCAGAGCAATTTGCGATTGGGTGACTGGAAATACGTTATCTGTGCTTTCACTTGGCATTGTCATTTTCAGGTATGTCCCCAAACTGAAAAGATGATGGCAACTGCAACAGACCCAAGACCACAAAAGGATGAGACAGTTCCTGGAGTTGGGTCGCTATTTCAGAAGGCTTGTACCTAATTGATTGTCAGCAGCCCACTAACTGAACACTATAAATGGGGCATTGGATCCCGTCCAGTGGATGAAGCACTACTACGCCTTCACTAAGGTAAATTGAGGTCTTTGTGGAGACTGTTCTGTCCCAGGTGGTGGAGGGAGAGAAGCTGTCAGTGTGTAAGACCATACAGCATCATCTGAGAAGGAGGAGGCTCTGGCAATTAAGTTTGCGTCCCTCACCCTCCGGTATTACCTTCTAGGGAACTCATTCATCCTCTGTGAGAGTCATGAGCATGGGGAATGAGAATCTGAGGAAGTGGCTGCACCTGTGCATGATTAATGTGTCCATTTAACATCCTGTTTCTGTTCATTGAGGGAGAGAGAAAGAATACAGCTTATGTGAACAGGAGAGGGATGCTAATGTGCCAGCCCATCTGGGCTCTTTTTGTTGATTATTATTATAAAGATAATAAAAACATCCACTTAACCTGACCTGTCAAAAAGTCAAGAAGCAGCATTACATTCTAATGCCCATTTCTGATTCAGCGTGCTAATGTCCATCTAATACAGACACTTAAATCTTTGCTGACATATGTACACTACTGCTTGAGTAACTTTATATTCTGGACAAGTTAAACGCTGAAAATAAATGCATTGACCTAATTTACCTTTATCTAATTACAGTGGTGCTTGAAAGTTCATGAATCCTTTAGAATTTTCTATATTTCTGCATAAATATGACATAAAACATCATCAGATTTTCACACAAATCCTAAAAGCATATAACCCAGTTAAACAAATGAGACAAAAATATTATACTTGGTCATTTATTTATTGAGGAAAATGATCCAATATTACATATTAGTAATAAACTAAACGTTTCCTGCAACTATTGATCAGTCCTGCACACCGGCTTGGAGGAATTTTATCCCATTCCTCCGTACAGAACAGCTTCAGCTCTGGGATGTTGGTGGGTTTCCTCACATTAACTGCTCACTTCAGGTCCTTCCACAACATTTCGATTGGATTAAGGTCAGGACTTTGACTTGGCCATTCCAAAACATTAACTTTATTCTTCTTTAACCATTCTTTGGTAGAACGACTTGTGTGCTTAGGGTCGTTGTCTTGCTGCATGACCCACCTTCTCTTGAGATTCATGGACAGATGTCCTGACATTTTCCTTTAGGATTCTCTGATATAATTCAGAATTCATTGTTCCATCAATGATGGCAAGCTGTCCTGGTCCAGATGCAGCAAAACAGGGCCAAACCATGATACTACCACCACCATGTTTCACAGGTGGAATAAGGTTCTTATGTTTTCCTTTCTCCAAACATAACGTTTTTCTTTTAAAACAAAAAGTTCTATTTTGGTTTCATCCGTCCACAAAACTGTTACGGTTTGCCATAGAAAACGGTGACGAACCATATAAACAGAAATAACAAATAGGTTGGGACCCAAGTGCAGTTAGCTCCAGTTGGTGATTACAACTAAAATAAAACTAAATAAATAAAAACAAACTAAACCGAAGTTATAAATAATTAATAAAAGGCTTCCGCGAGCGTGTGCCGCTCAAACCGCGGTTGAACGCGGCCGCGGGAGCGTGGCACGGTCGTGGGAAAATGAGGAGGACGTAGATATTAAACACAGCGTCCTCTTCAAGCGCGATCCGGTGAGAAAAATACTCCCGATCGTGGCGAGAAGGGGGGTGACGGTGTGAAAAAATGAGACAGCGGGGCAAGGCTCAGAGTAGCCTGAGGAGCTCGCTAAAAGTAAAAGAAAAATAAACAAAATACTGACCCTACCCTATCTAGGGCCCTGGCTTACTGAGCTACCTCCTGGTAGCCCCCGTCTGAGGGTCTTGATTCCCACAGAACGTACCTGTGTCCCTGATAAAAGAAATATAACAAAAAAAAAAAATAAGAAGCTGTCTAAACAGCCATTAGCGGCCAAAGAGTGATCCCTGACAAAAACATTCTTCCAATAGCCTTCTGGCTTGTCCATGTGATCTTTAGCAAACTGCAGACGAGCATCAATGTTCTTTTTGGAGAGCAGTGGCTTTCTCCTTGCAACCCTGCCATGCACACCATTGCTGTTCAGTGTTCTTCTGATGGTGGACTCATAAACATTAACATTAGCCAATATGAGAGAAGCCTTCAGTTGCTTAGATGTTACCCTGGGGTCCTTTGTGACCTCGCCAACTATTACACACCTTGCTCTTAGAGTGATCTTTGTTGGTCGGCCACTCCTGGGGAGGGTAACAATGGTTTTGAATTTCCTTCATTTGTACACAATCTGTTTGACTGTGGATTGATGCGGTCCAAACTCTGTAGAGATGGTTTTGTAACCGTTTCCAGCCTGATGAGCATCAACAGCTTTTTTTCTGAGGGCTCTACAAATCACTTTGATAGATCTTTGTTCTTTAAATAAAACAGAGTGCCCACTCACACCTGAGTGTCATCCCACTGATTGAAAACACCTGACTCTAATTCCACCTTCAAATTAACTGCTAATCCTAGAGGTTCACATACTTTTACCACTCACTAATATGTAATATTGGATCATTTTCCTCAATAAATAAATTACCTAGTATAATATTTTTGTCTCATTTGTTTAACTGGGTCACTTTATCTGCTTTCAGGACTTGTGTGAAAATCTGATGATGTTTTAGATCATATTTATGCAAAAAAATAGAAAATTGTAAAGAGTTCAGAAACTTTCAAGCAGCACTGTACATATACCAACGTTACATTAACACAATCCCAACAACTCCTTCTTGGTGCATTATTTTTAAATTACTTAATTTTTTGTTTTTTATTTGTTTTGTCAATGAGTGTAAGACTAAATTGCACAAAATGAGACAGGACTATTTAGTTGGGAAAACACAATTCTGGACAGCAATTGTGCTAAAATTGGGTTTTATACAGATATTATATCTCACGCACAATTAGAGACCAAAGGGGATTTGAAATGACCTTGGTGCCACTATTAATTTTTGGATATAAATAAGAACTGTAAAAAAAACTTTACAGTGTGCTACTTGGATTACATACATGGCAAAAATAAGCTGCGAAGGATCAACTCTGAAAACGATCAGAATAACGGATTTAATAAGATGTTTAAAACAGCATCACCCCACTGAATATGCAGAATTTGACAAAGAAAAGTCAAGAGGCTAAAGCTAACGCTAATGAGAGCGCAGAGTCAGGCACAAGCCAGCAGCTACTGCTATATTTTTAAACCGAGCATTCGATGAATCTCTAATAAATAAATACACATACACATACATATATGTAAATAAAAGTACATAAAGTACTCCTGACAGTAGAGTAAGCTACACACCTATAAAAAAGCCCATTATAAAGCCCCAAAAATCCCCCCCAGGACAAAAATACTGTGATTATTAGGATTCACAATTGGGTTGCTAGTGGCCAGTGTTAACCCTACATGGCAGCATGTGCTCCCCCAGAATACTGGGGATTCCACTAAGCTGACACTAAAATCAAGTGTCGGCTTAGTTATCGCGTGGGATCCCCACATACCAGCGCAATCACATTTGCACGGCTGATTGGCGGCATGATTGCGTTGTGAGTGCTCGCACCTGTCAGTGATACTATTTACGAGCACACTTTGCCACTGACAGGCACCACATCCTCACACACTTTACGCATGCTTAGTGCACGAGGCCTCACCCATCTCACCTTTCGCTCACTGTTGTGCGAGTAGGGAAAATGGTACGGTTCATCTTCCACAGAAGGTGGGTCGAGTAGAGTTGCAAGGCTCGAGGAAATGTGTTTAGGGCTTAGTTGCTAAGTAAAGGGAAAGCTCTTCACCTGCTCGAACCTTCTCTCCCCTCTTTTCCACTTTCCGGTCGCTCGGTGTGAGTGATCTCTCTGGTGTGCCGCTGCCTGTGCTGCTGTTGCACTGCGCATGCGGACCTCTAGCGCACCTCTGCATTTCTCGGCATATCTCTGAAGCACTGTCTGCCCTCCACACTTCTTTTTTGTGATCACTGTTCTCACTCCATTGCTGCTGTCGCACTGCGCACGTGCCCCCCCCATTGGCGCGCGCCCTTAACTTTCTCTGGTTCCCGTCGAAGCTTTTTAGACCTTATTTTGAGCCCTCATTAGGTGGTTCCTTTGTCTGCCGTTAGGCTCAACTGCTCTTTCCCCTCGGGGTCCTAGTGTCAGGCTGTGTGGTGTGATTACTCTTGCCTGCGACACTATAGATCGGGGATTTGAGTCCCGGGTCCTGCACAAACTGTGGGCCTGTTAATTCATCTCTTTTTTTTGGTTCACTAATTCCATCTGGAGCTAACCGTACTTGAGTCCTACAATAAAATAAAATAAAATAAAATATAAAATATATTTTATTTTCACGGTTCGCCGTTTGTTTAAATATGGCAAACTGTAACAGAAGGATGCAGCCAGTAAGAGGACCAAGTGTTAGCTCCTGGACCCTCCAGTTCGGAGGTCCCCAGGCACCGTGGCCGACGGGCTTCTTTACCTGGGTCCCGGCTGGCTGTGAGGGGACCGTTTTATGACTACAACCGAGTCATGGATCCGGTGGTCTATCCCCGGCCTCCAGAATCATCCCGCCCCCGCTGCCGTAAGCGTCAATCTTCATCCAGATATGTGCTAGGGTTGTTAGTCCCTCCAAATCCTGGGGGCCCAATGTTTAATCCCCCCATTTGACCCAACCCTCCTGTTATAAAGGGTCATCACAAACATCAGCCTGTTACCCGCTCCCTGTGGGGCATTCTTTTGCCCACGGGTGAGATTAAAATCTATCCTCGGGCCCGGCCTGATGAACCGCTTGACTTGTACAACCGCATCGAGGAGATCCCTGTGCCAGAGTGGGAGGTCCCGGGGAGTGTAATTCTCGAGCATTCAGTGTCTCGTACCTGAGCAGTTAGCACCCTGCAGCTCCATATCTGAGTGCGCTGCTCCCCTTAGCCCCATGCCTGAGCACACCGCGCCCCCAAGCTCCGTACCTGAGCATTTGAGCCTCGTACCTGAGCACTGGGCGCCGCCTAGCTCTGCACCTGGGCAGTTATCACCCCTGGTGATAATTGCCCAGGTGTTATAGCAGTTATAGCCTCACACCTGAGCGGATATCACCCCATGGCTCCATATTTGAGCACGCCGCACCCCTGAGCTCCGTACTTGAGCAAGCCGTGCTCCTAGGCTACGTACTTTAGCACGCCGCACTAGTAAGCTTTGTACAAGAGAAGTTAGCGGCCCGCAGCTCCGTATCTGAGCGCGTCGCACCCTAAAGCCCTGGGCCTGAGCACGGCGTGCCCCCAAGCTCCGTACCTGAGCATGTGAGCCTCATGCCTGGGCATTGGGCGCCACCTAGCTCTGCACCTGGGCAGTTAGCACCCCGTAGCCTTGTACCTGAACAGATATCACCTCGTGGCTTCATATTGAGCACGCCGCGCCCCTAAGCTCCGTACTTGAGCATGGCTTTTGTTGCCTCGCCCTCCTTGCTGACTCCCCGTTCGCAACACACTCAACCCTGTGCATCCTCACACACTTTACGCACGCTTAGGGCACGAGGCCTCACCCGTCTCACTTTTCGCTCGCTATCGTGCCGGTAGGGAAAATGGTACGGCACATCTTGCACAGAAGGTGGGTCGAGTAGAGCTGCAAGGCTCAGGGTAATGTGTTTAGGGCTTAGTTGCTAGGTAAAGGGAAAGCTTCGAACCACATTAAATATGGCGAACCATAACAGTGATATAACGTGAAACCAGTAGAATCCTTAAAAATACCATGATAAAAATACCGACATTTTTGGCCATACTGCCCAGCCCTAATGCTATGTAAACAGCTCATAAATATTCAACAAACATACTCATCTTTATTAATAGCTAAATTTCCTAAGAATTACTGTCTGACAGCTGCACATGATTACACTGCTGTTGCTCAAGGCAAATGTGTTTTATGGATTTAGGGTCAATCAGCTTGCTGAGTCACCCAGTAAGTCAATAAGTGATCGACCCATACTTCAGCATGCTCCTTATTTACTGTGCACAAGTCTTGAAATTGGAACATGTTTAAATAAGAACAAGGCATTTGGTATCAATATAGATAACCTTGATGTTTTCCCGCAAAGTGATTCGATTTCAGATCACTATCTTTTAGTATTTGAGCTATCTCTAATAAATAAAATCCTTCTGCCTCGTTATCACACCAAGCGCACTATCACATCTGCTACTCCAGCTGCGTTTATTAAAAAACCTACCAGACTTAAAAATTTAATACACCTACGGAGATAAATCATCTTGAGTGTGTAAATGAGCAATTAGAATGTGTGCTTCGCTCAACCCTGGACACGACTGCCCTGCTAGGGTCAAAACATATTAGGGAAAAAAAGGCTAGCACCATGGTATAATGACCACACCCGTACCTTTAAAGCAAAGATAGAACACGGCATTTAGAGCGCAAGTGGAGAACATAGTAAATTGGGTGGGTGTTTAAGATTGCTTGGAGGGACAGCATGGCAGAGTATAAGCATGCCCTCACTAAAGCTAAAGCTGCATACTTTCTCTTCAATCATAGAGAAAAATAAGAATAATCCAAGATTCTCTCTTAATACAGTCTCCAAATTAACAAAAAAACCCACAGAAAAGTGACTCTCCCATTCTGTGTAATTTTAACAGTAATGACTTTCTTTAATGATAAGATAGAAAAAATTAGGCATAAAAAACTCAATGCTCATCACCATCACCAAAAACTGTTCAGCAACCTTCCAGATGCAGCACTAGTGAAGACATCTGTTCAATTACCCGTAAATCAAGATTAGAATCTTTTACCCCAATTACTAATACTGAAACTATCCGCACTGATCAGCTCGTCTAAGTCATCAACATGTGTTTATTAGATCCAATTCCTACACATATACTCAAACAAGTATTACCTAGTGTTATAGAGGCTAGTGTTAGTTATTTTAAATTCATCCCTTACCTTAGGTTATGTGCCCAAATCCCCTTTAAGTCTGCCGTTATCAAACCCACTGATTAAAAAGCCAATCTTGACCCTTGTGTGATATCTCTAATTATAGACCAATTTCAAAATCTACCATTTCTGTCCAAAAATCTTAGAAAAAAGCCCGTCTATCAGCAGCTCTGTAGTTACCTCCAAAGGAATGAAATTTATGAAACATTTCAGTCTGGCTTCAGGCCCCATCATAGTACTGAAACAGCATTACTTAGGGTACTAATGACTTGTTAATGTCCTCAGATAAGGGACGTGTGTGTTTCTTTTCTTGTTCTGTTAGATTTAAGTGCAGCATTTGACACTATATATCATGATGTTTTACTAAACAGACTAGAAAATACTGTAGGTATTAAGGGATCAGCACTTTCTTGGTTTAAATCCTTACTTAACTGACCGGTACCAGTTTGTTCATATAAATAATCTAAGATCTAAGCTCTCAAAAAGTGAAGTATGGCGTGCCTCAGGGGTCAGTGCTTGGCCCGCTTTTTATTCTCTCTGTACATGCTGCCACTAGGCTCAGTTATTCGTAAACATGGCATTAATTTCCACTGCTATGCAGATGATACACAGCTGTACATATCAGCCAAAACTAATGACAGCCTTACAATCAACAAATCGAGGACTGTGTAAAGGAAATAAAGATTGGATGTTATTTATTTTCTCTTACTTAACTCAGATAAAACTGAGGTTCTATTAAGTGGGACCAAGGCTGTGAGAGACAGGTTGACTACATCTATCCTAAATCTAGATGGCTTGTCCAGAAGTATTGCCCAGTCCGTCCGTCTAAAAAAACTTAGGGGTCACATTTGATTCAGATCTCTCCTTTGATGCGCACATTAGCAGCATCACTCGAATTGCTTTCTTTCAATTACGTAATATCGCTAAAACTTAGAAATATCCTCTCTTTTAATGATGCAGAAAAAAACTTGTTCATGCGTTTATAACCTCAAGGTTTTCTCAGGATTACTGTAACGCCTTACTTACTGGATGCTCTAGTAAATCTATAAATAAAACTTCAGTTAGTTCAAAACGCAGCTGCCCGAGTGCTAACTCGAACTAGAAAATTTGATCATATCACTCCTGTTCTATCATCACTACAACTGGTTACCAGTCAAATTCCGCATTGATTACAAAAATACTTCTTATAACTTATAAAGCTCTTACATGGCCTGGGCCCCACATTATCTGAGTGAACTCTTAGAGTTTTACAATTCCAACTCGTCTACTTCGTTCGCAGGTTGCAGGACTTCTTTTAGTTACTAGAATTAAAAAAGTCACAGCAGGGGGAAAGGCTTTCTCATACATGGCCCCCCCAAACTATGGAATAAACTTCCCCCACTTTCGTTCGAGATTCAGACACTCTCCAAAGTTTTAAAGTCTAGGCTAAAGACATACTTATTTACGCAGGCTTTTGACTCGTGGAGTTGCCAAGTCTCATGTGATCCCTCTTGGCTTGTGTTTCCTACCAGTTCTCCTCTTCTAGCTTTCTAGCTATGCTGCTATAGCTATGCTGCCGGGGTCTCATGCTACACTTGGCATCAGTGATTGACATGGCATCAGTGATTGTTAATAAACACTGTGCTCTTAATCAATAACTAATTACATTTTCTGTTTCTCTCCGAGCTGTGTTCCGGCAGTTCCGGCCCCACACATGATGTTCATCTGATGGAGCTCCACTCAAGCTGGCTTCCGTCATCAGCTCCAGCCCCATCATACCCGGGCCACTTAATGTCGATGTGCATAATTCACATTTTATTCGACCATGGACTCCATGACTTTAGTTTCGCTCTTAGATTTATCCATCATACCGGGCCACTTAATGTCGATGTGAATACTTCACATTCTATTCGAACTTTGACTCCATGACTTTAGTTCGCTCTTAGATTTATCATCTATGCCGCCCAAGGAGGTTGGGTCCCTTTTTGAGTCTTGGTCCTCCCAAGGTTTCTTCCTAGAACTAGGGAGTTTTTCCTTGCCACTGTCGCCCTAGGCTTGCTCAATTTGGGATTGGACGTAGTTATTAGGAGATAATCTAAACTTGTAAAGTTGCTTTGAGACAATGCTCCATTGTAAAAAGCGCTATATAAATAAATCTGACTTGACTTGACTTGACATTTTATTATCTGACTTACACTGAAGAGTTTAGACTTGACTTAAGAAGCTTACTAAACTTGGACTTATTTTCTATATAATTGCCTGATGTGGAGTTTAGCTGATGAGTCAAACCCCGTTGTGACCATCTGGTCCGCAGTGATGTTTATTTAAGTCATATGTGTAAAATTCATGTACAAATTATTGTCCAAATTTACGGTTTTCCAGCACAACATTATATAGAACATCACACTCGATATACCCCCTTGTCTTCTTTACATCCTGCATCCTGTTGCCATACTTCTGTTCTACCACAGCAGCCCTTCTGTTGGTTCGTACCACACAAGATAGCTTTTGCAGCCATTGCACGTAGATGAGCTTTGTGGTTTATGTCTCCTCAGTTCCCATGGCCACTCACTACTGCCGACTGTGAGCATCACATTCAGACATGACTGTCTTGGTTGAGGGAGGTAGGGCTGGCTGAAGATCATCCCGCAAGGCTACAACAGCAACCCCTACTCGTCCCTGTGGACTGGTGTCCTGTCCAGTGCATGCTTATGTCTGTGCCCTATATTCTCTTTGGACAGGCACCTGAGGCTCCATGAACGTGACCAAATAAAAAAGACAAATAAATAAATAAACAAAGCCATGCTTTTAAAATAAATAAAGCCTTTACCTTTGTTGGTTAATTTACCAGACCAGATGTTTACTGATACAAAATGTCTTGTACAGAGGCTGCCAGTCCATCAAATTCAGACCAAACCCATGTTTCTCAACTTTAAATAGTCTGGGTTAACGAGGATCACTGGACCATACATCAGGATGGCTACTGGTTTGAAATAAAACACTAAACTGCAAAGCTGTTTGCATAAAACAGCTCTAACTGAAAACTAATTAAAATAAGATCTTGGCTAAATCAACATGGGCATGGTAGTGGTAATTTCTGGCTGACTACTATGCCAATATTACAATAATAAATATTGGAAAACATAGAAGATCCACTTTTATAGACCACATGCCCAATAACATTTTATTGGTGTAATAATCTATAATACACTCTGACATATATCAGCTTTACAGAGGCTAGAGCGTAGAAAGGATGAGCAAGAGAGACCAAAGGGATTGCCTTAGGATAGACATTCTAATAAGATTCATCATTCATTCATTCACTTTTATACCCACCTAATCCAGTTCAGGGTCACAAGCTAGGTCCTAACTGGTGGCACAGGGTGCTAGGCAAGAACCAAACCTTGTCAGGGTACCAATCCATCACAGGGCACATGCACACACACATCCACCAGAATACTTTGGACACACATGGAGAAGAACATGCAAATTTCACACAGGTGGAATCGGATAAAGAAATTGAACCAGTGATCTCTGAAGTTGTGATGCGGCAGCACTGCTCTGGCTGATCCAGCACAACACACACTAACACAGCACCACCATGTCTGTGTCACTGCAGTGCTGAGAATCATCCACCACCCAAACAGAACCTGTTCTGTGGGGGTCCTATGGGGGTCCTGACCATTAGAGAACAGAGTAAAGGGGAAAGTAAATATGTAAAGAAACAAATGGACTACAGTCTGTGACTGCAGAAGTACAAAGTGCTTCTATATGGTAAGTGGAACTAATTAAATGGACAGTGAGTGTAGAAACAAGGAGGTGTGCCTAACAAAGTGATTGGTGAGTGTATATTTGTCTTAGTAGCCATATGTAGCAAGAGGCAAATATTGCATATGCAGGAATCATGGTCATTATTATCTTGAATTAGCTTGAATCAATTTAGAAGATTAGATAAGAGATTTCCTCCATTTCCACTTATCCTAATGATCATCCAGCTATAGGTCACTGCACAATTAAGAGGATTAAGCCGGGTTTACACAGAGCTCCTGTAAACACATTTCACAGTAGGTTTTTAACTCTCCTTCAGTCAAGTAGGACAGTATTAAACAGGCAACAGCATAGACAAAAGTAATAATAATAACAATAATAATAATAAGTTAAATTTATATGGTGCCTTCCACAGAACCCAAGGCCACTTAACAACAAATACAACATAAGTCTTTCACAATAGACACTCAACAAAGAAACGCACAGTTCAAAACAAGCAGACACATCAAACAAAGTGCACATTTTCCATGTGTAAAAAGCTTTAGGTCCTCTGACATAATCTAAAAACGTGTAACTAGAGAGTCTGCCCCTGTTTACACTTGATCTGTTCATGTGCCTTGTATCTGGATTTCATCAGAGTAATATTTGAACTGCATGTACAGTATTTACACTTGGAACCCATTTATACATGGTCTTTCGTGCAGCTTGAGCATCAGGATTGTATCCAGATAGGAAAGCCACATTAAAATGTATGTAAAGATGCACTGATATCCGATTTGAAACTGATTGCTCAAACCACATCAAGAGGTGTCTTGAGACACACTGTAGCCACATACTAAATAACTAAATGCATCAGTCTCCACTTAGACACATCTGACTGTCAAACCCCAACAAATACTTTATGATCACACGTCATCCATTACGCCAGCAATAATGGAGGACACCCAGAGCTGGTGAAGGAAAGAAACGTTTTAATTTTTATAAGTGATTTTAAATAAACTACTAAAACTGTAACTGTAAGCTTGTTCTCTCATGAGCAAACTGATTTGTGTGACTGCAATCAGTGTCACCACTGTATTAAACTTGTTTAACAGCCGACTGCTGCTAAACGTTATCTCTCAAAGTTGTCGCCTTTGTCTTAGCCTAAAGTAATTTAAAGAGATTATGTAAAATTATGAAAACAACCCATGAAGCGGGTGATAAAGGGTTAAGAGCTAATTTACATTTTACACAGCATATAGCAATTGAATTGTAATGACTGACTTGAGATGCATTTGACGACTAAGTGTAAACAGGGTGACAATTCGTCTTTTATAAAGTCTTTTATAAGATGCATGGAAACACCATGTGCAAATGGGGTCTTTATAGTCAAATGTGTCTCCAGTCAGCTAGAGTGACATCCGATTGCTGTACCCGGTGTAATATGTAAATAAATTCATGACATTGGACCACCTGCTTCCTGTGTTGTTTACAGTTGTTCACTGCAAGAGATAGTTGCTGCATTAAACGTTGTGATTTTACACAATATCTTTAATTTCCTTAAACTAAGAAGTGAAATATAAGGTTTAAAAAAAGACCTCTGTTATTTTTTTTAACACAGTGGTGACACTGATTTCCACCATAGCAAGTGCTACCATGGTGCACAGATCAATCTGGGCATGAGTGAATTAAGTGAAGACTGGTGGGAGCCAATCGTATAATGTTAAATACTTGGCTTATTTTTTAAATTGTAATTAGTATCTCTGCTTCAACAGAGATTTATTAGGGTGAGATAGAACAACATATTTCAGTACCAAAGATGAGATTTTTTTCATGGCTAGCACCATTCCACTGTGTAGTATTACGTAGGGTTAGCCTGCCAACTGGAGTTGAAAGATCAAGCAGCGTGAGGACGGAGGTGCAGCTGAGTTTATGTAACACAAACAACACAAAAGGGTTTCTTTAGAAAAAAAGCAAAAATGTACAAAACTCACAGCCATCACAGACAAAGAACAAAGACAAAATACCACACACCCTGCATAGGACCACACTTCCTTATATGCTGTTGAATTTACCTGGTAAGATGGTACAGTACAGAAGGTGTGATGGCACACACATACACATGAGTGTAGGTGCTAGCAATGAAAACAGACACTCAGGGTCAAACCAGGCCCTGGCATAACATGACAGTTTGTGTCAGAATATCCCAATTTGCATGGTGCAACCTCATAATGCATTGTCATTTTTATTTATTTTGTATTCATAGCTTGTAGATTAACTATTTAAATGCATTTAGATTGTAAATGCAAGCAGAAAATAGAGACTTTGCATATAGAGCTAGAGGTGTTTGCTTACGCATCCATTTATGAGGAAAAGGCATGAACTATAATAAGGATGGGTAGAGTTGTGTTGGACCATGATGATCAGGATTCAGTCTGGGTAAAGATTAATTTCTTAAAGTAAGTATAATGAGTCAAATTCTTAAAACAAATATCCTGACGATTATCTAATTAAATGTTTGATTAATAAACCTAACCTTGTAATTAAGCAGTTATTTTTACCAAAAGAGGAATGAGACCATCATAAATCCATTGTTTTTAAATTGCCCTTTTGAAAGTGTTTCCAATCTGAGCATAACAGCAATTAACTGTCAGCTATCTAAGATTAAAACTGTAAGAGGAAATTAAGAGTATTTAAGAGTAATATAAGTACAGTGACACTTGAAAGTTTGTGAGCACTTTAGAGTTTTCTGTATTTCTGCATTTATCAGATTTTTCAAAGAGGTCTTAAAGGTATATAAAGATTAAACAAATTACACAAAAATATTATACTTGTTCATTTAATTATTGAGGAAACACACACACACACACACACACACACACACACACACACACACACACACACACACACACACACACACACACACACACACACGTTTGTCTCGCTATCATTGTGGGGACCTTCCACTGACATAATGATCACTGTAGACAATTAATGCATATAGTAACTGAATCGACACACATTATATGTACAATATAAGTACTTGGACAACTACACCTACAGTAGCTTTTATGAGATCCCATCCTAAATCCATAAGCATTTTTATGGAGCCCCCCAATTCTGTATGTATTGGAGTTTTTGCCGAGAGAGCCTGGCTCACAATCTCCATTCTAGTTCATCTCAAAGTTGTTTGATGGGGCTGAGGTCAGGACTCCTCAGTGAAGTGAAGTTCTTCCATGCTAAACTCATCCAATCATGCCTTTATGGACCTTGCTTTGTGCACTGGGGCATAGTCAAGCTGGAACAGACAAGAACCATCCCCAAGATGTTCCCATAAAGTTGGAAGCATAAAATAGTCAACTGAAACATTACGATTTCCTTATACTGGAACTAAGTGGCCAAAGCCAACTCATGTATAACAACCCCATAGCATTACCCCTCCTCCAAATTTGACACAATCCAGTCAGGCAGGTAACATTCTCCTCACATTTCACCAAACATGTTTCCACTGCTCCAGAGCCCAGTGAAGGTATGCTTCACACCACTCCAGCCGACACTTGCCATTGTGTTTGTTGATGTAAGCTTGCATGCAGCTGCTCAGCCATGGAAACACATAACATGAAGCTCCCGATGCAGTTTTTGGACTGATATTAATGGCAGAGAAGGTTTGGAAGTCTGCAGTTACTGAGTAAGTAAGAGGTGACATATACACTATGCACCACAGCTCTGTAACTTGGTCTGTCACTTCATGGCTGAGCTCCTGTGGTTCCTAAACGCCTCCAATTTTCAATAATACCACTCACAAGTGAATTATACCAATAATACCACTCACTCGCAGAATATTTAGGAGGGAAGAAATTTTACAAATTGACTTGTTACAACAGTGGCACCCACCCTAATTCAGAGAATTAAGGGGTGTGGCCCAGTACTTTTGAACATTTAGAGTGTGTGTGTGTGTGTGTGTGTGTGTGTGTGTGTGTGTGTGTGTGTGTGTGTGTGTGTACACAATCCGTATGACATATATAGTACATCTTAACATATGATGTACATATACATTACATACAATACATCCCTACAGTGGGGCAAAAAGTATTTAGCCAGCCACTGATTGTGAAAAAGGGTTTTATCAAGTTAGAAAGATGAGAGAGTCTAATTTTCATTCTTAGGTACACTTCAAATTAACTTATGGAGACAAAATGAGAAAAATCCAATAAATCACATTGTAGGATTTTTTTTTTTAAAGAATTTAATTGTAAATCAGTGTGTTGGATCATGTTCATGATGAAGACCCAGGCCAAGTTCCTTTCCAATGCTCTCACTGAGGAAGGAGGTTTTGCTTTAAAAATCTCACGATACATGGCCCCATTTCATCTTCCCTTAACACGGATCAGTCGTCCTGTTTCCCCTCTGCAGACCAACAGGTCCAAAGCCTGATGTTTCCACCCCATGCTTCACAGAATGTATGGTGGTTCTGGGATGCAACTCAGCAGGGATCTTCTTCCTCCAACACGACGAGTTGAGGTTTTATCAAAAACGTTCTATTTGGTTTTCAATCTGACCACAGATATTCTCCCAATCCTCTTATGGATCATTCCATATGCTGTCTGGAAACTTCAGACGGAGGGAATGTACTGGCTTAAGCAGGGGGACACACCTGGCACTCTCGGCGTAGTGTGTTACTGATGGCAGCCTTGTTACTTTGGTCCCAGCTCTCTGCAGGTCATTTATCAGGTCCCTCCGTGTAGTTATGGGATTTTTGCTCACCGTTCTCATGATCATTTTGACCCCACGGGATGAGATCTTGCGTGGAGCCCCAGATCGAGGGAGTTGCTCCCACAATTGCTCCCACAGTTGATTTATTCACACCAACCTGCTTGGCTATTGTAGATTCACTCTTCCCAGCCTGGTGCAGGTCTGCAGTTTTCTTCCTGGTGTCCTTCGACAGCTCTTTGGTCTTGGTCATGGTTGAGTTTAGAGTCTGACTGTTTGAGGCTATGGACAGGTGACTTTTATACAGGTAACAAGGTCAAACAGGTGCCATTAATACAGGTAATGAGTGGAGGACAGAAGAGCTTCTTAAAGAAGAAGTTAGAGTTCTGTGAGAGCCAGAAATCTTGCTTGTTTTGGGGTGACCAATTATTTTCCACCATGATTTACAATTAAATTCTTTAAAAATCCTACAATGTGATTTCCTGGATTTTTTTTTTTTGCCCCACTGTACATACATACATACATACATACATATATACATACATATGTATATATAGGTTAGTTATAAAATATAAGAGCCAACCGGAAGCAAAACAAGAACTGAATCTTCCAGAACACAGGCTTCACCTATAGAATACATGTTTTGCTATATTATTTTTTATTCACTTTCAATTCATTACTCACTGAATTACATGAGATTTTTCAACACTATTATACAAAACTGTTACGGTTCGCCATATTAAAATATAGACAAACCGTGAAAAGAAACGAAAAAGGGATTTTTGGACCCAAGTGCAGTTAGCTCCAGATGGAAGGGGTGAACCAAAATACCAATGAATAAAAGAACAAACAAGTTCACCAACAGAAAGCGAAATTAAACCAATAAAGAAAACCCAGGTCGTAAGTGTACAGCACCGCTATTCACAAGTACGCTTACCTCCGCTACGCCAACAGTGTACGGGTCCATGCATGCACGAAGCGCTAGAGCCCAAGCAGAGCTTCCATGGGAGCGTGCCACGTTTTCTCCAGGAATAAACACCTGCTGGAGTGTGGCACGGACATGGGGAATGAAGAACGCAATCACAAAGGGAAAGTAAATCCCCCAATCGCGAAGCAAGCGAGGCTCAAAGCAGCCGGGGAAAAGCCCAGTGAAAATAAACGTAAAATGAAAATAAACAAATGCTGAAAAAAGCAAAACAGGAACTGAATCCTCCAGAACACAGGCTTCACCTATAGATTAAGTTTTTTGCTATTATTTTTCACTTTCAATCCATTACTCACTAAATTACATGAGATTTTTCAACACTATTATACAATACGTTTTGTGTTAATGATTTTGGCCATCTGAAGGTTCATGTAACTGTTAATGTGTAACAGACTCCACTTTGATAGAGTATAGACCATATATAATCAGAATTATATCAGCAGAACCTGATATAATCAGGAAATATCAGGAAAGTTCACTAGTTTAATGTCTGTAAGTATCATTGTTTAGGTAAAAAGTAAGAGATGGCGAAATGGAAAGACAAAAGTGGAGTGGAGATTGTGGGGTTGAAACAGAATATGCAAAGCAATTCACCACTGCAGCAATTCATCCTCTCTCCAAAGGTTTATCAGTGCTGGCATACCAATGAGGATATTACAACTGCACCACAGCATGCGCGTGCACACACACACACACACACACACACACACACACCTAAAGTAAAATGAAAATCCACACACATACTACGCACTGATGTCAGCTCTTAATGTCAGCTCTTAAATTGCAACAATTCTTTGGCCTACTCAAACCTTATACCTACGTTACTATCGTGTAATAAGTGTATCATGTAAATTATATATTAGTACAAAAATATTTAGCCCAACAACAAACTTGAATTAGTCTTCAGTGGACCACTAATATTATCACTGAATGTTAATCCTCAATCTTTATGCTCTCAGACCTCATTTTGGACTCTTTCTTTCCTTCACCAGCTCTGTGTGTCCTCCATTACTGCTGGCGTAATGGATGACGTGTGATCATAAAGTATTTACTCATTTTGGACTTTAAGATGCACTCAATGCTCATGCCATAATTGTATTACCACTGAGCATAAAGTATATCCTATCTATAGTATATCCTATCTATGTGACCTATACAAATGTCAACTACATTTTTAACCACTTGATACTAAAAAAGCTCACCAAATATTTTAAAGGGTTTTGTTTTTTGAGTGAACAGAGGAGATCAATAGCTTCAAACTCTTACTAAATGTCTGAATAAGCTCACAGGTCAAAAACTAGTCACCTGTGACCAAAATAATCCTAATACCATGTAATCCTCCACGAGCACAATGTTTTATTTATTTCTCCCTTTTGTTGTGAACCACACTTTATTTCTATAATTATATTTTGGTTCACTATTCCATCTGGAGCTAACTGCGATTGGGTCCAAAAAACCCCTTATACTCTCCTTTTCACGGTTGTCCCTCGTTTTTAATATGGCGAACCGTTACACCAAGGCCCCGATTACTTAGTTTGGTGGGGCGACCAGCTTTAGGAAAAGTCCTGGTTGTTTCAAACTTCCCAAATTCCATTTAAGAATCATGAAGGCCACTGTGCTCTTGGGAACTTTCAGTGCAGCAGTAAATTTTTGTAGCCTTCTCCAGATCTTTGCCTCCACACAATTCTGTCTCTGAGCTCTACAGGCAGTTCTTTCCTCATCATGGTTTAGTTTTTTCTGATATGCATTATTAGATGTGAGACCACATCTTTTATACATTTACATTTACAGCATTTAGCAGACATCCTTATCCATATTGACTTACAGAAGTGCTTTGTATTCTTCTTAGTAGACATTACCTCATGTTAATACAAATAAACAATAGCCCAAGAACACAATTCAGCTAGATCCTGATAGGATCTGATGTGTGTAAATCAACAAGAAAAACCAGCTTTTTAAAAAAATGCAATTGCATTTTCAGCCTTCACTTAAGTGCTGAGTGAAGAGGTGAGTCTTTAGTCACTGTTTGAAGACAGTAAGAAACTCCAGTGGAACATCCAGTGGAAGTTCATTCCACCACATTGGTGCCAGGAAGCAGAAGAGTCTTGATGCTTGCCTTCATTTGAGCTTGTGTGGTGGGTCCAGTTGAGCCAAGCTTGTGTCTCAAAGGGTACGAGGTACAGAGCATGGTTTGATTAAAGCATGTATGTAAAAAGGTGCTGTTCCATTTTTCACATCAGGGTTTTGAATCTTATGCGGGGAGCTACAGGGAGCCAGTGAAGAGAACGTAGCAGTGTGGTGACATGAAAACACCTTGGGTACATTGAATCCAGACACCCTGTTGCATTCTGAATCAGTTGCAGGGGTCTGACTGTACGCATGAAAAGACTGGCCAGAAGAGCATTGCAGTAATCTTGCTTTGATACAACAAGAGACTGGACAAGCAGCTGGATGGCTTCCCTGGAATGGAAGGGTCGAATTCTCCTGAAGTTGTAGAGGAGGTACCTACATGACTGGGTCAGCTTGGCAATATGAGCAGAGAAACTCAGCTGGTTATCAAAGATTATGCCAAGGGTTCTTGCATTCTAAGAGGGTGTGAAGAGGCTACCTGGGAGAAGGCAAGATCTTAAAAAGGCTGTGGTTTAGCTTCAAAAGATTAGCTGAAATCCATGATGAGATGCTCTCCAGACACTCTGAGATACGTGTGGAGACCTGCACATCTGTTTGGGGGAAGGAGAGAATGAGCTGAGTGTCATCAGCATAACAGTGATAGGAGAAGCCATGAGAGGTTATGACTTCACCAAAAGTACAGACATAGAGAGAAAAGAGCTTTCCCAGTACTGACTCCCTTGTAGAACTTCAGTTGCAAGAGCACGTGGTGCAGATATATAGCCTCTCCAACGATACCTGATAAGATCGTCCCACTAGGTAGGAAGCAAGCCACTGCCAGGTTGAGCCTGTAATTCCAAGACTGGAGAGGACGGAAAGGAGAATCTTGTGGTTGACTGTGTCAAAGGCTGCCGAGAGGTCAAGAATTATCAAAACTGATGACAGTCTGGATGTTCTGGCAGCTTGAAGCTTCTCAGAAACAGCTACCAGGGCAGCTGCTTTGAAGCCAGACTGATTATGATCCTGAATGTCATTCTGTATAACAAAGGTTGACAACTGATTATAGACAGCACGTTCAAGTATTTTTTAGAGAAAAGAGAGCAGAGCAGAGACTTCTTCAAGATAAGAATGACAGGTGTGTCTTTCCAAATCATGTCCAATCACCTGAATTTATCACAGGTGGACCCCAATCAAGGAAACATCTCAAAGATGATCAAGAGAAATGGGAGGCCCCCACAGCTGAATTTATTGAGTGCAGAATTATGGGGGACAACTTTAATTTTGTTTTATTTTGGCACAAGTCTGCAATATAACAAAATGTGAAAACAAAATGAAAGGGACTGAAGACTTTCCGAATGTATCGTACAGCTACAGTGTCTGCCAAATGTCACGGACCACTAGTGACAAAGTTTCTATTTTCATTAAGTCAACCATCGCTTGAATGCCACAGCCTATCTGAATATTGCTACTGACGATGTTCATCGCTTCATAAAGCACAAGTTTACCCATCGACTAATGGCTACTTCCAGTATGATAATGCATCATGTCAAAAAGAAAACGTTGGTTTCATGACAATTTTGAGTTGGTTTCATGACTCAAAATGGTTTAATGAACATGACAATGAGGCCAGCACTATTCAGTGGCTTTCCAAGTCACTAGATCTAATCCATAAGCATGGATGTGAAACTGAAACGTATCATGGTCATACTAATCAGTATTCCATTTTTTTGTTTTGGAAGAAATGGACGCCGTGTACTCTGGACCAAAGACGAAAATGACCATCCAGACTGTTATCAGCAACAAGTCCATAAGACATAGTTTGTTTCAGTGACCTTGGCAAAGGTCATTTACACTTCTGTGATGGCAGCATTAATGTAGAAAAACATTTACATTACATTTACATTTACAGCATTTAGCAGAAAAAGGACATTAAGATTTTAAAGCAACATGAGATGTCTTCAAGATGACATTTTTTCAGGGACGTCAATGCATTTTTCATCAAGACAACGCAAAACAGCATGCTGCACACATTACAAAGGCACAGCTATGGAAGAAGAGGGCATGGGTATTGGACTGGCCTGCCTGCCATCCTGAGCTGTCCCCAATAGAGAATGTAAGGCTTTGGGCCTAGATAATTGTAAAGTTGCTTTGAGACAATGCTCCAGTGTAAAAGTGCTATAGAAATATATTTGACTTTGATGTGTGAAGAATTTTGAAACAAAAAAGTGACAACAATGACCCCTTACTTTTGCACACCTTAAGATGTGTTTGCAGGAAAAATGAGTCAAAATAACACCCGAGATCAGTGGGGGCCTCTGAAATATTTAATACGGGTTTCCAGATGGTTCCACGGAAAATCTTGTGGTGGCACACCAAAACCAAAAGCCATAATTGAATTTCAGGAAATCCATTGTGCTGTTGTAGTGTATTAACTATGTCAACTTGGGAGTTAAGCAATTGCATTGTTTCTTATTTTACAGTTAATGTTAATAATTATCTGATGTGCATAGACTAATTGGATCAGACACAGCAGTGCTATTGCAGTTTTTAAATACTCACTGTGCACTCTATTAGACACATCTGCCATATTGCTCCACTTTGTAGATGTAAAGTCAGAGACAGTAGCTCATCTGTTGTTGTACATATTGTGTTAGTCATCCTCTAATCTTTCATCAGTGCTCACAGGATGCTGGTGGCTGGACATTTTTGGTAGCTGAAATATTTTCAGTTCAGCAGTGACAGTGAGGTGTGTCAAAACTCGATGAACATATTGTCTGACCCACTCACAGCAGCACAACACACACTAACACACCACCACATCAGTGTCACTGCAGTGCTGAGAATGATCCACCACTAAAACAGTACCTGATCTGTCCTGGTCCTGTGGAGATCCTGACCATTAGAGAACAGAGTTAAGGGGAATAAGAAAGTATGTAGAGAAACAGATGTAATTGTAGAACTACAAAGTGCTTGTATATGATAAGTGAAACTGATAAAATAGACAATGAATGTAGAAACAAGAAGGTGTACCTAATAAAGTGATCGTGAGTGTACATGTGTTAAATGACTCATTGTTCTTCAAATAGACTAGTTACTGTCCTCAAAAAGACAAATATAGTTTTAATATGAGTGCTTTAATGAGTGCATTAACTGTAAGGAACAAATAATTAACTGTGAACAGGCCTGGTCAAGTTTACAGTTTTGTACTGTACTGTTGTTGTGTCTTTTTGAAAACAAATACATTATAGGCTATGCCCAAAACAAAATAATAAAGCCCTTATTAGGCTATGTTATTTTGAGTACAGCTTTATTCACCTGTTTCTGTCTTTTTGAAGAATGTGATAGGCTACATCCAAAAATGGAAAACAAACAAAAAAAAAGCATTAACACAAACAGTTAACTTGTAGTTACAAATCATAGCAATGCCAATGCAATTACCTCACTAATTCGACACAGTCAAAAAGCAAAAAGTTTACAGACTCTGAGTACATATATTTTTTTACTATAAGTAAGCAATGTATGACTTCACCATTAACAGTCTGGAGGTCTCTCAGCGTCTGCACCAGAGACACGAGACTGCGCTTAGCTGCTGCTGTTTGTAAGGCAGACTGCACTTCATGCAGTGCCCTGTGCAGTAACAGGCAGGGGGAGGGGTTGAAGTTAGATACAGTGATGGCAGCCGGCTGCCTGTATTTGTTTTTTTCTTTCATCTGAGACATTGTAAAAATATACATTATTGATTGAAATGGACATTCTGTAATATACCAACGTAATATATCAGCATATTATACAACTTATTATGTATATTTAATTTGGATTCATTTCTCCAACCGGGGAGTGGTACTGGAGGGGCCAGCAATGTTATAAGGATGTCCCCCTTGACAGTGCCCCTCGCAGTAACACTTCACTGCATGGTGTTCCAAAACGTTTTAAGCACCATGAAAAGGAATGGCAACATCGAAATGTGTTACATGCATTACCATTCCAATGTTTTTTGGAATGTGTTGCAGACCTGAAATGCAGGAATGGATGTTTATTAAGTTGACTAGACAAAACATGAAATATCTAGGGTTCCTATTTTCTGCAGTGAAACAGATGTAAAAAAGTAACTGTAAGAAACACTGATTTTTTTTTTTTACTTTTTCATACTGTCCAAACTTTTACTAATTTGTATGTCAAGAAAAAAAACTACAGAATACGTTTGTGATTCACCACTAATAAAAGGCGGCTGCTTTAACGGCTAAGATCCTTCATGTAATGTTTCTCTGTTCATGCCATTATTCTCATTATTTGATTCAAAAGTCAAACAAGAAACTGGAACCATAACTGAAAAAGCAGAGGCTTGAGAGGATATGCATGTTTTAACCTTGTTTTCTTAATGTTATGGTGTGTCATTTTCTCTTAGCTAGACGTCAGCTAGTTGCAGCAGTAAGCAATGCTAGTGAATTAGCAGGCTATGAGAGCTGTCGGCTCACATCCTGGAGTGGAACAGAAGCTGGCTGGCTTCACGGGTATCTGTCAAGGCCATTCTACTCTAACATGACCCTGAGGACTCCTGAAGAAGCAACACAATTTCACTTATTCTTTTCTGAAACACATCGCTATCCTAGTACATAGTTTGTAAGATATACGACGTGCCTTTCCCTCCATGTCTGAGATTAAGCACACCTTATATTACATGAATATGAGACAACAATAACAACAGAAACAGTATATTTCTCACAGAATCACAAGCCAGGTGTAATTTGTCTGACTTCCTCTGGCAACAGAAACAAAAAGAGAGAAAGTGGTATCCTAGTAGTTAGTGTTCTAGACTACTGACTGGAAAGTTGAGGTTTCAAAACCCAGTTCCTCCATGCTGCCACCGCTGGACTGTCCATCAAAGCCACTAGCCCTTTACACAGGTGTAATTAAATTCTTCAACCTGATGAGTATGAAAAACTCTTTACTTTTATACTCACACCTAACTGTCATCCCATTGACTGAGGACACCCAGCTTCACCTTCAAATGAACTGCTAATCCTTGAGGTTCACATACTTGTACCACTGACAAGTATGTAATGTTGGATTATATTCCTCAATTAATAAATGACTAAGTATGATATTTTTGTCTCATTCATATACTTTGGCTCATTCTACTTTTATGACTAGTTTGGGACTGTGGTAGCCTAGTGGTTAAGGTACTGGACTCTGGACCAGAAGGTCCAGGGTTCAAATCCCACCTCTGCCAAGCTGCCACTGTTGGGTCCTTGAGCAAGGCCCTTAACCCACAACTGCTTGGATTGTAAGACTGTACCAATTGTAAGTCCCTCTGGATAAGGGTGTCTGCTAAATGCTGTAAATGTAAATGTAAATGTGAGACTCTGATGATGCTTTAGGTCACATTTATGCTGACATATAGAAAACTACAAAGTGTTCACAAATGCTGAAATGTTATTCTGGATCCAACTACACCTCACTAACTATTCCTACACACATATCACTATTTCAATGTACACTGCCTGGCCAAAAAAGTCACAAACAAATATTTTGTTGGAACACCGTTAGGTTTGATTATGGTGCACAATCACCATGACATTGTCTTGAGAACTTGCAACATAAGTTGTAAATACTAAAGTGTAACACCAATAACACCAACTCTGCATCCAGAACAAAACCAAGAAGAGCAAGTAAAGGACAGTCCTACCTTTAGTTCTCGCTCATGATCACCACTACAAAGTGTATTTAGTGACACTTTGAATGATTTCCACACTGGATTTAGATTATTCATGATGGTCTGCAAATCACAAGAAAGACATTTAGCACTGGTATTCAACATTTCTTTATGAGAAGTTGTGTTGTGTAAAAACATACCTCAGTTCTGTGCACTAGAGATCCAGTGCCATCATCGTTTACTCTGAAAATCTCCAGAAATGGATCTGATTTGCTAAAAAAATCCTGAGCCAGAGAGGTTTCAAATGTTAAGTGCAATCTCTAGTCCAGAAAACACCACTGTATGCATCACAGTTATAAACTCAGACCTAAAGAGTGTAAAGCGATATCCAGTGGTACCTTGGTTCCGAAATCGAAGAGTACCAAGCAAATTTTGTAAATTGAATTAATCCGTTTCAGATCCCCAGAAAATCCACACTGTATGAGCATTACATGCATTAATGGAGTTGTATTGTACAGATGCTCCCTGATTTACGATGGGGATATGTTCTGGCAAATCCATCATGAGTTAAATGTATCATCAACTGAGGAGTTTAACGAGTGTTTGGTGTATCATAGTGAAGTCGAGGCTGAAGTTGGCTTCTTATTCGCATTTTCCGGTTCTCTTTAAATGACTGCAGATACATTATGGTGCCTGTAGATGGAGATTCCATGTAATGATAAGTAAGATAATGTTTACATTAACATCTTACCTTAACCTACAGTTGGCCAAATCATTAACACAATGCTTATTTTATAATAAAGTCTTGAAAAATCTCGTGTAATTTAGTGAGTAATGGATTGGAAGTGCAATTAGTTATTGGTTAACTAATTGCAGCCTGTGGTCTGGAGCATTCGATTCCTTTTTTGCCTTCGGTTGGCTCTTATAAACTAACCTTTTTAGGACCCATGGAGACTTACCTGCACTAAGAATACAGTACTGTAGATGGAAAAATAAAAGAAAAACACAATAAACACAGCGGACATCTTCTCTGAGTAACTGTGAATCTGATTCGCTGAATCACTGTATACTGAACAGTGAACCAAGAATCGTGAATCATGAGTCATGAATGGAGTTTTGGCTGAAACAAGCCCTCAGCTTGACTCATACATGTTTAAGCAAGTGCGCCGAGTATTGAGCAACCGTCGAGGACCGAGACAAATTTTTCTTGTCAAAATGCACTGAGAACCGAATTCACCGAGTTCCGAATTGGTGGAGAACCGAGGTACCACTGTAATCCATTTACAATACATTAACACATAGTAGTTACTGATCATCATTTTACAGGAATTAGATGCATTAACAGTTCATTATGTGAAACAGCACTGTATTACTGAAACAGAACTGTCACCTCCACCATTTCTCACACTTTTTAATACCATAAAAAAGCAGGTAGTTCAACAATCTATTGATCAAATAGACTTAATCGAATTCCATTTACAAGACTAATGCAGGAAGTGTCTTCCAGCTGTGTTGGGCATCCCACACAGACATGATTAGCTGTACCTGAGAGAGGAGAGGCTGAATAAGACACTGGGCTCAACAACAGCGACTCCTGCTGACCCTGTGATGGACAGATGTCCCATCCTGGGCATGTTTAAACCTGCACCCATTTTTTAACCTGGGATAGGCGCTACACACTTTAGCTCTTCAAGGGTTAACAAAGACCTAAATGACTGTTTTGATGCTGAGCTTAAATGGAGCAGAGATAATTGCCGAAAACTATATTAATTATAGGATGAATTACAGAATTGAAGGTATCCTAAACAGGTCGTACAGTGCACAGTGGTGCTTTCTGCATAAATATGACCTAAAATATCGGATTTTCACACAAGTCCTAAAAGTACATAAAGAGACCCCAGTGACACAAATGAGACGAAATACTGCAAAAGTATTTGAAAGTTTAGCAGTTAATTTGAAAGTGAAATTAGAGTCAGGTGTGTTCGGTCAGTGGGATGACAATCAGGTGTTGGCACTCTGTTGTATATACATTTCTGAGGATTGTCAATGCTCACCAGGCTGGAAAAAGGTTACAACACCATCTTTAATGGGTTTGGTCTCCACAAATCCACAGTCACAAATTTTGTACAAATGGAGGAAATTCAAGACCAGTGTTACCCTCCCTGGGGTAGCTGGACAACAAAAATCACACCAGGAGTAAGGTGTAATATTCTGCAAGTTCACAAAGGAACCCAGGTTAACTTCTAAGCAACTAAAGGCCTGACTCTCTTTGGCTATTGTTAAAGATGTTGTGGAAGCAGTTCATGTGAGGAAACCCAACAACATCCCAGAGTTCAAGCTGTTCTGTATCAAGAAATGAAGCTGATGCACAGAAACGTTTAGTTTCAGTTATTGCTGCACAAGGGGGTAACAGCAGATACTGAAAGCAAAGGATCACAAATGTTTGCCACTCAGATTTTTAACTGTGGATCATTTTCCACAATAAATAAGTGACATTGTGTAATATCTTTTTGTTTTATTTGTTTAATTGGGTTCTCTTTATCTACTTTTAGACCGTATGTTAAAATCTGATACATTAGGTCATATTTATGCTGAAATATAGACAATTCTAAAGGATTCATAAACTTTCCAACACCACTGTATATTATGTTGATTTTATATAAAGAAAAGAGAGAGTTACTATACTTTAACTTTACATGCTTACAGATTGTGTTTGTCTGCTTATATGTCAATCAGCCAAAACATCAAAACCAGCTGGTCTGTAACAATGATTGTTACACATCAAATAAACGTCCACACGGATGTCTAGACCCAGGGTTTTCTGGCGGAACAATATGCATAATTTCACACTCGCTCCATCAGCTTGTCTTCCCACAGTGCATCAGTGCCCCAGATCAATTTTGCTAGTTAAATGGCAGGTGTCTCTAATAAAGTGGCCATAGTGTATATCCCACAGCTTAACATGTGCCGTTGTATGGAGATAATCAGCATTATTTCAAATTCAATCTGTGTGTGGTTTTAATGTCTTGACTGATCGGTGTGTATTGTTACAAAGTGCTCCGAAGTTCTAAGTTGTCATACTTTGTCATCTAGCTTCTTCGCGCTGAAGGCAAGCTCCACATAGTCATCGTTCCCAGATAATTCCTCTGCAGTTACCTGTAATGCCACAAAGAAAAGCAAAATGCTGTGGAACTACCAATCAGGATGTGAAAAAGTCTGTGTCCTTCCTTGCTTGGCTCTTACCGTTATGGATGACTTGCCTGCTGTATTGCCCTGCTTCAGTAAAGCTTTGGAGAGTTTTCTCTGAGACACAATCTGTGCAGAGGTACAAGATTAATGCCAGCAAACAATTGCGAAAATTACAGTCTTGTGAGAATTGGAAAAATCAATGACAGTAAAATGTCTAAATGACTATCACAATTCCTATGCTCAGTACTGATACTGCAAATAATTGATCAAATATATGGAAGCTCTCAAGTGCAAAACAAATGAACAAAGCAAACACACAACAGCAAATCTGAAAATACAACAGCAAGTCAGAAGACACAATAAAATCATGTGAGGCTGAACCAGTACTTAATGAGCCCTTTAACCTGAATCTGTGCACTTCTTCTGATGCATTTGTACGTACAGTCACGGGCCATTTTATTAGGTACATCTGTTCAACTGCTCATTAATGCAGATATCTAATAGATACCTAGATCTACATACCTGGCTACGACTCATTGCATTTAGGCATGGACAAGACAAACTGTTTAATTTCAAACATTTCAAGCATCAGATTGGGGAAGAAAGATGCTTTAAGTGATGTTAAACTTGGTATTGTTGTTGGTGCTAGATGGGCTGGTGTGAGTATTTCAGAAACTGCTGATCTACTGGATATATACAGGGAATGGTCCATAAAAGAGTAGACAACCAGTTGCCAAAAATGTCTTGATGATGCCAGAGGTCAGAAGAGAATTGCCAGATGGGTTTGAGCTGATATAAAGGTAGCAGTAACTTAAATATAACCACTCGTTTCAACTGAGATATGTGGAAGAGCAAATTTAAATGCACAACACATCAAACCTTGAAGCACATGAGCTACAGCAGCAGAAGAGCACACTGGGTGCCAATCCTATCAGCTAAGAACAGGCAACTGAGGCTACAACTCACATGAGTTCACCAAAAGTGGACGATACAAAATTGGAAAAATGTTCCATGTTCCGATGAATCTTAATTACTGACTGACATTTGGATGGTATGGTCAGAATTTGGCATAAACTGCACGAAAGCATGGACTCATCCTCCCTTGAATCAACGGATCATGTTGGTGGTGGTGTAATGGTATCAGGGATATTTTATTGGCCCACTTTAGTCCCCATAATACCAAGTGAGCATTGTTTAATCACCACAGGTGAGGTTAGTGACCCTGTCCACCCTGTCCATCCCTTTATGACCACAATGCACCCATCATCTGATGTCTACTTTCAGCCATGTCACAAAGCTCAAATCATATCTGGTTTCTTGAACATGACAGTAAGGTCACTGTACTCAAATGGCCTCAACAGTTACCAGATGTCAATCAAATAGAGCACCTTTGAGATGTGGTGGAACAGGAGCTGACAAATCTGCAGTAATTGCGTGATGCCATCATGTCAACTTGCACCAAAATCTCTGAGGAAGTTTCCAGCACTTAGAATTAAGCCAGTTCTGAAGGCAAAAGGGGGTGCCTAATAAAGTGGCTGGTGAGTGTATGATTTTATATTAAATATGAAGTCAACTTACACAACATGAATACAAGTACACAAACCCTAAAAACACATCAAAAATTACAATTCAAAAATGACTGTTGTTGCACTGTAACACCCCTGTCATAACCTCAACACACAACCCCACTTAATTATTTGTTCTTATCGCTAATAATTAATCCACCTTAATTTATTTTACACAGCAAACACAAGTAGCGCAAATCCCACCACAGACTAATAAGTTTTAAAAAAGAATGTGTTTAATTATTCCAGGAGAGCTAAATTTATTTGCAAGTCTTTCATAACCTCTGTGAACACATTACTGAAAAAAGATACCCTTCCCCAAACTTTATTGTACATAAATAAATGTAAGGTTTATTTTGATATTTGGAGACTGTACCGTGCATATGACTGTAGCTTAAGTGAACAATCTCTGTGATGCTGGGACAAAAATTTTTAAAACTTATTTTGGAGACTGTATAAACTTATTTTATCCGTATATTGCACCCTGAAATGCATTTGACTACAGTACATGTCGTCTGTGGTGGGATCAGATTTTTCTGGGGGTGTTACAGTTCAGTGCAAGATCACCTTTTTTGTGTGTAGAGTTTGTGTATTCATATTGGGTAAAGTGTAAAACCAAAAAACGCAGTTCATACGCAGTTTTCACATACCTACTCTGTGATGGGCGTGCATGATTGGGGTGGAGTGGGGTCGGGAGATTATTCGTCCCAACACCAGCTTGCTTTATACATGTTTTTGGGGTTTGCAAACACATATTCATGTTGTGTACATTTGTGTAAATTTGCTAATAGGCACCGGCTCTCCTGTGGCCCTGTCTAGGATTACGCGGATAAGAAAGTGAATGAATGAGTGAATGAATCATATCAGCACTAATAAGTGCTTCGGAAGATCGATCATCCAAACTCATATTCGGGTTAATGGAATCAGAATATTATCCATCAGTAACGCAGACTCTCCTCACTATTATTCTGTTTTCTGATTTTCTGTTATGTTTCTGAGTGTGCTGTTTTGTTTTCAAATTGCTGTTCAGGACTTCTATACAAAGAGAATTATTTAGTTAGCTTGCAAATTAAATTGTATTGCATTTTATCATTTCTTAACATAAAAAGCAGCTTTTTCTTTCACATTTCACAATGTATGATCCCATTCACTCAAATGTATGTAAATGAATCACGATGAGACTGTTGCTTGATCTGAAATGGCCTTCTTGGAAGGTTAGCAGTCAAGACAGCACTTTTTCCGAAAGGGAATAGGTTGAAAAGGCAAAGATATGCTAACGCTCACTAAGACTGGTATTGAGTATTATGGAGTTCGCTCCTGGGACTGTGGTGGCCTAGTGGTTATGGTACTGGATTATGGACCAAAAGGTTGAGGGTTCAAATACCACCTCTGCCATGCTCCCACTGTTGGGTTCTTAAGGTTGGGTTCATGGACTGTGGTAGCCTAGTGGTTAAGGTACTGGACTCTGGACCAGAAGGTTCAAATCCCACATCTGTTGGGTCCTTGAGCAAGACCCTTAACCCACAATTGCTTGGATTGTAAGACTGTACCAATTGTAAGTCGCTATGGATAAGGGCGTCTGCTAAATGCTGTAAATGTAAATGTAAATGTAAGTCGCTCTAGATAAGGGTATCTGCTAAAGGACATACGTGTACCATTGCTAAAACAATAAAGCTGATGTTGCCCTAATACTTTTGCACTGTATCTGATGTCGGCTTTTTAAATCTAATTTACCTTACATAATGAGTAATGGGGTACTTGAGTACATTTTTCACAAGATACTTCATTACCTTTACTCAAGTCATTAGAGTGCTTTACTTCAGTAAGTAAGTACAGTCCTAGGTAACGTTTTTGCCTTCTTTTGCTTTCCTTTATCCTTACACTCCATCATGCTTCATTGTGTACTTTGCAGTTTTCTCACGCACTCGCCCCTTCCCTAGTATTCCCCAGTTTGCTTTCTCGTTTCAGCAAGCGCAGTTACCGGCTGTCCTGTGTCAAAGTGCGCACTCACCTGTCCAAGTGTGCACTCCATGGCTCCCAGGAAGTCTGCCTCTTTGAGTCCATTGTGATTGCTGCTGATGTCATGTAGCTCAAAACGAAGGCGCTGAACCTCTTCAAAGTAATAGTCCACCGTGAATACCTTGGAGAAGACGGGGCTTATACTGCTGCGAATCACCTCAGTTCGGTCCACCTGAAACACAGAGGACATGAGAGCACTGCTAATATCTACAGTCGGCCATCCAGCAATGCAGTTGCATCTATGCCAACAACAGAATTCACGTCAAACAGCAGAGACAATGATTTATTAACCTTTATTATTCTATTTCTATCTGATAGATGTAACCCTCCTATCACACACAAAAAAAAAAACCTGGGAGGGTGGGGACCATTCAGACATCTTTTTCAAACATAATTTATATACTACAGATCAACTTGGGCAGATCAACTCACTTTTTGCACTCATTCCTGAGTTTGGCTAGGGGTCCACAAACTTGTATTATTTCTCCTACCATGAAGCAATTATGCTTTTCTAGAGTCCCAGCCATGGATGAGTTTAATTAAGGCCAGATTAGCCTGAAGCAAAAGCCTAAGTCACAGTGTCTTGCAGGTGGAGAACAAAGACATAAATTGTATATGTATATGTATTTCGGTAACAAGGTGGTAAGTTGAGATTGACCTTCGCAGTCATAGTTTCAATATCATCAAATACACAGAACAAAATAAGAGAGAAGTTATTTTCAGTCTCCCTATTCTATTCAGAAAATCCAGATGATACAACTTCCTACTGAACATGTGACTTGTGGTATGATCCCTAATTTTCAGAAGTGGGAATATGTTAGGTTAACGGGACATGACTAAAATATGCATTAAAGTGAATTATTATGGATTTCATATGAAAAAAATGAAAAAACTCAACACCACAAAAAACATAAGATTTCTGAAGTATTTCAGAAATGAATCACTATATTTCATTGTCTAGTGTAAGTGTTAGAGCCCAGGGACAGCTAACAAATGCTATTTTCAGTGTTCTAGGTAGTTTTTACGAATGTTTTAAATTATATACCTTAAATTTGCAATAGCATCACTGTGCAGGACACCTTGCTAAACATAATAAAATGTTTCTTACAGTTAATTATAAGTATATATACATGTAATAATTAAGTGTATATACGTGTGGGGATGGAAATGGCATCCATTTGGTGGAATGTCTCATAAATTATGAATAAATATTTATTCTAAACATAAGAATACCAAAGACAGAGTAATCCGCCTTGACCTCTTAAGAAGGCACATCTCTAGACTTTACTGGACATTCACATTGTTGTATTACAAATTCCATTTCTTTGATAGCATGGCATATTTCTCTCCCAGCATCTGGACTAAGTCTCACACACACACACACACACACACACACACACACACACACACACACACAGTCTATGGCCAAATACACACACTCCAGTGGCAGCTGGTGGTTTTTAAAAAGATAAACACATATATGCACATAGGACCATTTAATTTAACTGGCCAGAAATAGCAATATGTCTCTTCTATCTCTCCAGTTTATTGCATTGCCTAATACAAAGCCGCTTAACATAAAACATCTTACATTATCTTAGTAAGATTTAAATATTGTGTAAATAGATTTCTAAGTTTTACTGGTGTGGATTTATTGAAGTATGAGAAGTCATGTTTCTGTTTGTGACTGACAGCTGGTTAAGAGGTTCCCATTTGAGAGGTTGACCAATCATCGAAGTTAAGCTGTCCTTCAGGGTAGGCACAAATAGAAATTGCACTGACCAATAGATGGTGAAATTGAGTGCATATTAGGTCTGTGGGAGTCCAAGTAGATTTGGCACAGAGGAGACGGAGTTTAATGAACAAAGCATGAGATATTGCAGTGAGGATTCTGAGCATTTTGTTCACTAAAACACTGTACAAATCTACAATCTACCATGTGGTCTAAAAGCAATCGTCTGTGACACACTCTGCCTTAAACATAATCCAAATATATCAGGATCCGGTTTAAATTTCAGAATATTATGAATGTGTAGTTTTCTTCTTTGTTGGTATTCAAGCAGTATGAGATGCTTAGTAGGAGGCATGGTGAGATTATCACATTGTTGTCTGAGTTTTAAGTAGTGGTTGACTGATACCGTTATATGATGTCGAAATATCACTTTTTTTTTGGAACTGATAAAACTGACAATAATAAATGAGACAACAAATTGCTGAAATTAAATGAACATTTATTTAAGCTATAAAGCGCTGTCTCCGTTTGCACTGTCTCTGTCTTTTTTAATAAATATTTTAAAAAGTTGTATTGCTCTTAACTACAGCATGTATTACCAGATAACAGAATAACATTCTTTCTGGGAAAAAACTGAAAATGTGTAAATACTTGCAAATAAGCAATGTTAGATTAGTGCACATGGTATCAGCATCTTTTTGTTTTTTCTCTCAGTTCCAGTTAAAAGCAGTAGGTTGTAATGCTGGAAGCAAAGTTTTCATCTTCTCATAAATGGCTCCATCCTCACTGAATCTCAGCATCTCTTTGATTTTAGTCACTCAGTAGTCTCAGTTTATGAGCTGCAAGTTCTTTTGCAAATTCCCCATTATTTTTCAATAGTCTATATATCAACTGATATAAGCATAGATATCAGCCAATGCTGACTATTTCAAAATAGCATTTATTGGCCGATTAATTGGCTGACTGATTAATCAGTCTATCGCTACTCTTGAGTCTTACTGCTAATAGCTATGTTTGGCATAGGTACCTATTGAGTATGTTCAGATAATAAGTTTTGATCAGTGTGTTTATAGATCCCAGCGATGAGCTGGCACCCTGTCCTTTGCCTGCTCTCAGTGAATTCTGGTTTAGGCTGCAGACCAGGCCAGGATAAGTGGGGGTGAACAGGATGCTAGGCTATGCTATCTTTGGCTCTTGATTTGTGCCAAATGTAAGTGCTGATAATAAACATAATGAAAATAATTGAATAACTATAAAAGCATTAGAATAACCAATACACCCTATGATGAACAATTTTCAGATACAAACATGGAAATGCAGGAATATTCCAGATTTATGAATAAATGAACTGTTATGAGTTATATTAATATTCATGTGTTATGTTATATGCACGTATATTATCCTGCAGTGCTTCGGTGTGTCTGTGCTGCAGCAGTCTCCCTTCACTCGCCTTTACACCCTAGCTTCCTGTGACTCAGAATCTGGCATAAAGGGCTCTTTGCACTAGTAAAGTCAGCAAGTGGTATTGAAAATATTGGGTACAATACGTAAGCAACTGCCATATATCTTTAGTTAACTCCCTTTGCTCAGTTAGTGGCACTGTTATCAGTTTTTGAGCTCCTAATTCTAAAACTATATGCTAATTCATATGTCAAGAACATTCAAGTTAAGCTGATTACTTTTAACATAATATTAACCTGATTACCTGACAAAACTATAAAGCTAAGAGTTCCAAATACATAAAAAGAAATTAAGATAGTGGGTCAGTTAGTGCTCATGGTACAAAATGGACATTAAAAGACCTCAAGCACATAAAATCTGAACTAGAGAATCAAACATTTAACTGAACAATTTATTTCTGATTGTTGAAGAGATTTTCTTATATAATGAAATACTCAAAATGTTAACAAAAAATTAGTCACCTTGCGTGTTTAAGGTAGTAGTAACTTGCATGAGGATGATCGGGCTATAAATCACTGTGGGGTGTGCAATGGGATTAATGGGACTGTGATAGCCTAGCCGGTAAGGTACTGGACTATGGACCAGAAGGTCCAGGGAACAAATCCCACCTCTGCCAAGCTGCCACTGTTGGCTCCTTGAGCAAGGCCCTTAACCCACAATTGCTTGGATTGTAAGACTGTACCAATTGTAAGTCACTCTGGATAAGGGTGTCTGCTAAATGCTGTATATGTAAATTATTAATTGATTGAGAAGAGGTGGTACAGTGTAGGGGATGTCTCTTTTGATGTGAGGAAAATGGGTCGCAAAGCAAAATAAATGATTCGCAAAAAGGAGCAATTGCATTTGGGTGTGCCCAAGGCCATAGTGTGAAGGAAGCAGCTGAATATGCAGGTGCATCAAAGTATACAGTCATACAGGTCTACCGGCAGTGGAAAATAATCCAGTTTACAGGAAATTCTTGTCAGAATTGTGGCCAAAGTTGAAACTGACAGACAAGGACCGCCAGTGTGTTTCACGGCTTGTGAATAAAAATTGCTTCACTTCCAGGCAAGAAGTGCCTCTAGAGTACCTATAGAAAACCATCAGACCCTATTGAAATCATTGCCTTTTGTCACATTATTCCATGAAAATTAAAATAAATAAATGTCTAACTTTTCAACTGTATTTATACATTATAATACTCATGAGCAATTTGTGAAAGAACACTCAGCAGGAAACTGCATATAATAAACACAGACAAAGTGGTCTTTGCTCACTTCTGCTCACAAAAATTGCACTGTTACAGTGAGTGAAAATACACAAAAGTCATACTATTCATGACTGGAAATGTGTTATCTGGTCAAATGAATCTTGTTTCTGCCTGTGTGTGAGTGATTCATCATTCATTGAAAACCTCAAGATTTCGTGATGTTCTGAGGGTCTTTTAATTATGCAGAAGTGAGTCTCTTGGTTGAAGTGACAGTAAATCTGAATCACAATTCCTACACTGCACTGCTGGACAACCAGATTTTGCCATTTGCTCATTGTTATACAGAGGAACATAACATTCCTATCCCTGTATTCCAAAATGACAGTTCTCACGTTCACAGGGCTGCAAATGTGACTAATTGGCATCACAAACATTCAGGAGATGGACCAGACAAATCTGGACTGTACCACAAAATCTCCAGATGTGAATCCTCTTGAAACACCAGCGAAGGCATCCATGAAATCTGGCCGAATTGCGCAATTCTTTAATGCAAAAGTGACTGAATATTGCATACACCAGGAACTTGTCTAGTCCATGTCAAATTGAATCGCAGAGGTTATTTGTACTTGTGGATGCATTACATGCTCTTAATTATGTTTCTGTCACAGGTGAGCTTAGTATTCAGCAGCATATTAAAATAGGACACCATTAGATAGTTGTAAATGTTTTCATGTTATATTGTTACAGGGAGGTGATTCTTGTTAGAAAGAAAGGTTCTAGGTTGCATGTTAATGTTAGAAGCAGTGTGAGGAATATTGTTATTAATGTTTTGGTGACTGTTAGAGTGATACTTCACCTTTAATACTGACTCAAAATGTGCACAATGTGCTTGTAACCCATGTGGTCTCTAACACATTCCAGTAAATAATTCCCATCGGAAATCACAACCTCCACCATCCATAGTAGCAGCTCTCCAAGGCATACATTATGCTTTACAATTAACAACAACTGATTGCAAATTCAGTGCCTTAATGATGTATGTGACTGCATGAAGACAAATTACATTGATTTTCTGTTTGCAATTCCAGTGAGGCATCAGATGCAATTTTGCAGTAGGTTTCAGGAATATAACCCTATATGAGTATACTAACCCCAACCCAAATCCTAATCATACTTCTTAATGACACGATAATAAAATTCACCTTATATAAGTAGCTTTTAAATTAGCTTTATGCCACTGGGAAATGAACACAGCAACACTAGCTAGTGATCATTTTATCTAGGCAAAGTCTCGCTCGCTTGTGCATGGAGTGATACGCATTTATGGAGGTAGAGCTACCAGTGAATGGAAAGTCACAGTAGGATGTTGTGAATTCAGTTTGAGTATCACAGGTGGGGTAGAGATGTGGTCCTGTTTATGTTTCATAGAGCATTGTAATTTATGGTGTGCTCACATTACTTGTTTCAGCCACATATCAGCCTAATAATTTATTTATCCTACATAATTTATTTAACCTACAGCTTTTTTTTCTCAGAATGACAGCATGGCCATGATTTACTTTTTTTTTATGGTTTCACTGTGCCACTTGGGGGCTGAGTGAGCAAGCACACCTACACAGTGGAGCGTGAGGCAATGGTGAGAAGAGAAACTGACAACTGGCTTACAAAATATGCAGAAGGGCAAGAGCAGCTGAGCTGTCCTGTTTAGCTGTCCCCATTTTCAAAATGGTACCTACCCAGAAAGGGAAATTCAAAACTGCGTGACAAATGGGAAATTAAGGGAAAAAAAACAATAAACTAAGGTTGAGACTGCACCAAGCCCTCCAAACTCAAATTAATATTGGTTTTCTCCATCTCTCTTTCATTCAATTGCATACTTCAATAAGTCTTGTCTTTAATTACTTTCTGCAGTTCACAAATTAAATATAATATTTTCAGGTCACAGTCCTTTCTTATTATCCTTTCCGCTCAGCAGTAACATGCACGCCCAGTAGCAGAGTGATCCGGGTTCAATCCGCACCACGGATCGTTCTTATTGAAAAGTGGAAATAGGTTTCTTTCTGGCTACTTCCCATACACCGACACTCCCTACACATTATATTATATCGTTGCGTATATTATTCTCCTGTGTTATATTATATAATTTCCTCAGCCCCAATAGCTGGGCTAATTTTGTAAACCCAGCTACTGGCACTTGGGTCCAACCCCCGTTCACACAGTGAATCCTAACATCGTTCTACCAAAGAATGGTTAAAGAAGAATAAAGTTAATGTTTTGAATGGCCAAGTCAAAGTCCTGACCTTAATCCAAACGAAATGTTATGAAAGGACCTGAAGCGAGCAGTTAACCCACCAACATCCCAGAGTTGAAGCTGTTCTGTACGGAGGAATGGGCTAAAATTCCTCCAAGCCGGTGTGCAGGACTGATCAAAAGTCACAGGAAATGTTTAGTTGCAGTTATTGCTGCACAGGGGGGTCACACCAGATACTGAAAGCAGAGATTCACATACTTTTGCCACTCACTAATATGTGATATTGGATATTTTTCCTCAATCAGTAAATGGCCAAGTATAATATTTTTGTCTTATTTGTTTAACTGGGTTCTATATACCTGTATATGTGTGTATATATATATCATCACAGGTACACTTCAACTATGAGAGACAAAATGAGAAAAAAAATCCAGGAAATCACATTGTAGGATTTTTAAAGAAATTAATGGTAAATCATGGTGGAAAATAAGTATTTGGTCAGCCACAAACAAGCAAGATTTCTGGCTCTCACAGACCTGTAACTTCTTCTTTAAGAAGCTCTTCTGTCCTCCACTATTTACCTGTATTAATGGCACCTGTTTGACCTCGTTATCTGTATAAAAGACGCCTGTCCACAGCCTCAAACAGTCAGACTCCAAACTCAACCATGGCCAAGACCAAAGAGCTGTCGAAGGACACCAGGAAGAAAATTGTAGACCTGCAGCAGGTTGGGAAGAGTGAATGTACAATAGGCAAGCAGGTTGGTGTAAATAAATCAACTGTGGGAGCAATGGAAGACATACAAGACCACTGATAATTTCCCTCGATCTGGGGCCCCATGCAAGATCTCATCTCGGAGGGACCTGATGAATGACCTGCAGAGAGCTGGGACCAAAGTAACAAGGCTACTGTCACGACGGGGGTGCCTAACTGGCATGGAGGAGACGTGTGCAGGTTCTATTATAATCACCATAATGGTTTATTAAGGGATAAACAGGCTTTCACCATTTAACAAAAACAAGGATGGGCATTAACCGCATTACCAACACAAGAACGTGCTTTAACCGCTTCGCAGACACCAGAACGGGCTCTAAACGCCTTACAGACACAAGAACGGGCTTTAACTGCTTCACAGACACAAGAACGGGCTTTAACTGCTTCACAGACACAAGAACGGGCTTTAACCGCTTTACAAACACTAGAAACGCTGCCTTACCACAACAAAGAGGAAACTCAAACGAACCTGAAAGTAACCGAAACAAAACGCGGTCAAGGAGCGTCGACACCGTCGTGGAACTCAAACGGTCCGTAGACCAGGAAATACCCCGCAACCTGGGAGAGCTAGGGCCGAAATACAGCACCAAACAGCTGTAAACAATCCTTGCAAGTGCCCAGAGCCCTCTCTAGGGTTCACAGAGAATGGTAGGAGAATATCAAGTGAGTGGCAGTTCTCTGGGCGAAAATGCCTTGTTGATGCCATAAATTAGAGAAGAATGGCCATACTGGTTTGAGCTGATAGAAAGGCAACAGTAACTAAAATAACCACTTGTCTCAACTGATGTATACAGAAGAGCATCTCTGAATGCACAACACATCAAACCTTGAAGCAAATGGGAAACAGCTGCAGAAGACCACACCAGGTGCAACTCCTGTCAGCTGGAAAAGGCAACTGAGACTACAATTCACACGAGCTCACCAATATTGGACAACAGTAAATTGGAAAAACATTGCCTGGTATGAAAATTAATCTCATTTTCTGCTGCAAATTTGGCCTAAACAACATGAAAGCATGGATCCACCCTGCTTTATATCAGCAGTTCGGCTGCTGGTGGTGGATGTAATGTTGTGTGGGATATTGTCTTGGCACAAAATAACTGAGCATCGCTTAAATGTAACAGGAAACCTGAATATTGTTGCTCATCATGTTCTTTCCGTTTGACCATAGTGGACCATCTTCTGATGGCTACCTCCAGCAGGATAATGTGCAATGTCAAAAAGCACAAATAATCTTAGACTGGTTTCTTGAATATGACAAGTTCACTGTACTCAAATGGCCTACACAGTCAACAGATGTCAGTCTAATACAGCACTTTTGGGATGTGGTGGAACAGGAGATTCAGATCATGGAAGTGCAGCCAACAAATCTGTAGCAACTGTGTGATGCTATCATGTCAATATGGGCCAAAAACTTTGAGGACCTTGCTGAATCTATGCCATGTAGGATTAAGGCAGTTCTGAAGGCAAAAGGGGTCCAACTCAGTACTAGCAAGGTGTACCTAATAAAGGAGCCAGTAAGTGTATATAAGTATCATTTAGTTCTTCAATACATCTGGACCATGTATCAGAATACCTCAACAATATCAGACAGGTTTCTGCTTCATCATTCAGTGTAATACAATAGCAGCTGATATGCTTTTGTGTGTGTGTGTGTGTGTGTGTGTGTGTGTGTGTGTGTATGTGTGTGTGTGTGTGTGTGTGTGTACAACAAGCATATGCAGTAATTAAAAAGACTAAACCATAGAGAGATGCTAAGGAGATAAATGTAGTCCCATAGTAATAGTACCTACCTCAAACCATTGTCCGTGGGACTGCATCTTCAGCACCACACATGGGTCTGGTTTGGATAGTGCATCTCTGTCCGAGATTCCTTTGCACGCCACCCGTAACTCCACTTTGGTCAGACATGGGCTATTGAAGAGGCCCAATGTGTTGGCTGCTGACTCGTAGATGTCACTCATTTTGAGCTTTGCTCAAGCTGGGCATGAAAAACAAACAAAATATTTGCTTCTAAGTGTTTTTCTTTAATGTTCTTGACATTATTGACAATAATATATAAGATATAAACAAAGTATTTCTGTGATTAAAAATTAAAATGCAAGTGGGTTAAAACAAAGATTAAAGTCTGTAGAGCTGATTCCACAGAATAATGCTGCATTGCATTCCGAGAACACTACAGAGTGCTGTAACGTATTTAAAGGGTAACTAATTGACTGAGGCAGATGCTGGCAGAAGCACAGGTGGGTAGAATAACAATAATAATTTAATTAAAGTAAAAGCAATAGGACTCCAAATAATTACTTGTTTAACAGTAATAAAGAATCAAATAGAAAGTATTTAATTTATAAATATAGTCTTTAAGTACTGTTACTTATTACACACTATCAAAAACAATATTTAGAAGTATGAACATATGTATGATTTTCTACAGAAGCTTCACGTTAGTGAAAGCAAATCTTCATCACTAGGTTAGCCAGCTGTGGCATAACTGGCATACAGCAGTGACACCCAAACATAAAGCTTCTTGAAGACATAACTGAATAATACAAACAGTAGTGTATACTCCTGAGCAAAAAAAAAACAAAGGCCAAACTCAAAATCGCATGTTGTTCCACTCAATGATGATGGCTTCAAACAGTTAGTTTGTGTTCAACAAGAGACCCAAATCTCTGTGGGGTTCAAATCTGGCCAAAACATGAACCTGACAGACTTTGGCAAATTACTAACTAACGACTAATATTTTAAGAAAAATAATAAGACAGAAGATATTTTTGAAATTTGAACACACAGGTGTGTTAGTTTGCGTTTTATGTCAAACATTTAAATATTTTCATGATTTTGTCATTGTGTACTGTTAGGTCACATGTTATATATATGCTAGGTGGTTTATTCTTTCAGGCCCGCTTAGGCCCAGAGATAGACCGGTCTCGTTTAAAGAGATCAACCACATAGGGCTCAAGAGACCCGAGGTAAGCTAGGGATTAGCTGTTAGTGTAGGATAAGAGAATCCCCCTTATTCGGCTATCCTTGTTTCCCTTCGTGTTCTCCCTCCAGCGTTCGCCGTTCGTGATCGCTTCCGTGCAGCGCACTCCGTGCTCTATGCCCCTGCCCTCTCTCTTTCTCTCGCTCCTCAGGTGCAACACTCTGTGCCTGCATGACCGGCGACTTTCGTTCAGGCGTGCTACAGCATATCAGTCATTAAATGCAGCTCAGCGTTCATTTTTGAAGCGTTCGCCAAGACTACTCTTCATTTCTAGTTAAAGTGTTACAGACGCGGTCTCTCCCTCTCCGTTTTCGCATCTATACAAACCTGTCAACGCCTTATTCAAAGAGATCACATTATTAGCGATCTTTCCCCTTATCGTCATAAGGCTTCCTGGTGCTGCTTTATGTCAGCCATCAGGTGATGCATGGTGATAAGTGTCCTTGCCCACGTGCCAACGATAGGGGTTCGATCCCAGTCTCTTCTCAAGCCTTTATTAGTTTTCTCTGTTCACTCCCTTAGCCTACTCCTCTTTCTGAAGAATTTATTTAGTTTCATATACTGACCTGCCTTGGGAGGTCCTCGCATTTTGGGTCCTATTTTTTCCCTGGTTCTTTCACGGTTCGCTAGGCAAACCGTAACATGTACAAACACTTATTGACTATTAGACTAGCACAAACAACATGAACACGGGCACAAAAAATCTGCATTGTTGCCATGATAGGCTGATTAGATAATTCAGTAGGTGTACAGGTGTTCCTAATACAGTGAATGTGTGTGTGTGTGAGTGTGTGTGTGTGTGTGAACCTCCCTGATAACACCACTACCATGTTGCAAAGATGGAATAAAGTTGATGTGCTGGAATTCAGTGTTTATTTTTTCTCCAGACATAATGCTTCTCATCTAAACCAAAAAGCTCTATTTTGGTCTCTTACATCTACAAAATGTTTTTTGTCTTTAGCCAGTAGCCTTCTGGATTGTTCATGTGCCACATCATGGGCAGCAATGTTCTTTTTGGAGAGTAATATCTTTCTCCTTGCAACCCTGCCATGCACACCATTGTTGTTCAGTGTTTTCCTGATGTTGGACCCATTAATTTTGTGAGATGTGAGAGAGACCTTTAGTTGCTTAGAAGTTACCCTAGGATACTTTGTGACCTCAGAGAATATTACATGCCTTGCTCTTGAAGTGATCTTTGTTGGTCGAATAAGTAACAGTGGTCTTAAAATCCCTAGGTTTGTACACAATCTGTCTGACTGTGGATTGGTGGAATCCAAACACTTCCAAAAAAGTTTTTTTAAACTTTTACAGCCTGATGAGCATGAGAATTGCAGTGCTGCAGGTCTGAAATGCAGGAATGGATGTATTTTAACAAATGAAACACTTCATACTGTCTGCAATTAAATAAAAGTAAATCTAAGAAACACTGCATTTTTATACATATTTTGAAGGTACATTTTCTGTACCTTCCCAACATTTCGGATTTGGGGTTGTAGGTTCAGAACGCAGTATATGTGACCATGCAGAATAAAACATTTTATGATAACGTTCAATTGACCATATAAAATATTAAGCATGTTTATACTAATCTGATTGTTGATACAGATATTTTCATGTTATATTTACTTAGACTGGTTGCTCAGTTGGAGTAGTGGTCTAATACTCTAACGCACGACTGCTGTGCCCTGTGTTATCTGTGGATGGGTGCTGGACAGGGTCGTGGGAGAGCTGGTGCCTAGCCGGTAACACAGGGCGCAAGGCAGAGACAACCCTAGACAGGGTGCCAATCCATCAAAGGACACATACACTCACACACTAGGGCACTTTACAGACACCAATTAACCTAACACACCTGTCTTTGGACTATGGGAGGAAACCAAAGCACCCTGAGTAAACCCACGGAGAGGACATGCAAACTCCATGCAGAAAGGACCCAGATCGCTCCAACTGGGATTGAACCCAGGACCTACTTGCTGAGATGTGACAGTGCTACTCACCGAGCTGCCTGGAGCCCCCCAGTGTATATTTTTTTAACAAAGCTTAAACAAAGCTCCAAACTTCTCTTAGATACCATGCGAATCCTTCACATACTGTCTGTGCACATCCACATGACAGAATATACAAATACTAGAATTTTTGACTAATTCATCCTAGTTTGACTAGTTTGTTCAAATAAAAAATGGCACTGGTCACATAGCAAACACAAACAAACCAAATGCTACATTATGTTTTCGTGGCTCAAACAGTTGTCCCCTTTCCAGTACAGTGTATAGTGTAATCAATGCTTTTAAACTTGAGTTTATCAGTTTTTTACTATTTTCTACAACCCCAAATAAATGTTTCTTTCATTTCCATTGATTTTTATTTCATTGGAAATGAAATAAAAATCATTCATTTCATTTTATTCATTCATTTTATTTATTTCATTTCATTTTATTTTTGTTCAGTATGAACCAAAGATATTTCTGTTTTTTTCTGGTCAGCTTCATTTAATTTGTTAATTAACATCCATTACAAAAAGGTGGAATGGGGCAATTCAGGTCTAGTAATGAATTTTTAAAAACTAAATAATGATGTGATTTCAAACAGGCGATGTCAACAGGGGATTATAGTCATGATTTGGTACACATGCAGTATTCATGAAAGTTTGTCAACAAAAGTGTGAGAAAATGATTGAAATGTTTAAAAATAATGTACCTCAAAGAAAGGTTGCAAGAGATTTGCACGTTTTTCCCTCTGCTGTGCATAATATCATTAAACAATTCAAGAAATCCGGTGGAATTTCAGTGCATAAAGGGCAAGGGCACAAGCCTCAACTGAAGAGGCGTGACCTCCAATCCCTCAGATGGCACTGCATCAAAACCTGTCATTCATCAGTAGCAGATAGAACCACATGGGCAAGGGAATACTTTATCAAACCTTTATCAAGCACTACAATACGGAGTTATATTAAGAAATGCCCCTTAAAACTTTACTGTGCGAAAAATAAACCTTATGTTAACAATGTCCATGTGGCATCGAATTCTCTGGGCTCAGAGGCATCCCAACATTTTCTGATCTGGGGTTCTACTTACATTTTCAACCACAGTGATCCATAGTCATGTATGTGCTTATAATGAACCTATATAACAGGCTGTTATACAACAGAAAAGTATCATCGACAAAATTTAAATTTCAGTATTTTTATGTTATTCAAATTTTTATGTTATTGTTGTGACTTTGTTTTGAAATGTGTCCTGTTTAAATTAAAGACAGAGCACTCAGATAGTTGTGTCTACAATTGTCTTGCATCGTTTCTTCCTTTTAAAAGCACTGAAAACTAATATGTCTACATTTATTGACTTCTGACTGAAATATAACACCAAAAAGCTGCACTGTATTTATACCTTCCTTTCTATTTTAATGAACCCACTGACCACAAAACTAAGTTCAATACCTGTGTATTTATGTATATTATTTGATGTCAACACCATACATGTTTTAACAGTAATTATGTTTATGCAAAGAAAATAATGATCAATTACATACTCCTTGCAAGACAATGGTGCAATACAATGTGACCGTACTGATCCTAGAAAAACAGTCAATTGTGTAGCAGATGAATTTGCACTGTTGTAGCCTGAGAGTCCTATCTCAGGACTGAGGAGACAGCATGTAGAAATGAGTACAGCGAATCCCTCTGGAACCTCTACAGCTCGTCAAGACCTGACCTGAATACTGCTCTATGGTGAACGGTCAATTATTCATGTCTTTTGAGTGTTCATAAGGGCCTGCAGGTTGGCGTTTTTGATTATGTCTAGATTGACTGCCATTACCGCTTGCCACCAGTGAGCCTTTTTTCATTTACAAAAAAGAGCTTCTCACCTCCATGTGTCATTTCTCGCTTCGATTGCAAGTTCGCTCTTCTCGCCCCCTCACACACTTGCCAACCTTGAAAGCTCAGAAAAAATGAACTTTTATGAGCCCTGATATTTCATTCTGGTTTTTAATGTAAGCCTTTGAAAATCTATAGCTATGTAATGTTGGCTAGTCTTCAAAGACTGTCAAACAACGTCATCATTAGACATGGAAAAACATTTCACAAACCCAGAGGGCATCTTGGTGGACCTCACAATGTCAGTACAGTGGACTGAATTTGATATCGAATGTGAAGTAAATTATTGACTGTTTTGTTTAATGCAGACTGAATAACAATAACAATAATATAATATAATATAATATAATATAATATAATATAATATAATATAATATAATGCATGTAAAGCCCACGGAACCTGAATCTGTAGCATAACCCAATATAAATAACTGATACCTTTCGAGGGTCTACAGTCTGACAAATATTCTCCCCTTTCCTAAAACTCGCTGGACCAAAGCTTGGGTAAAGCTTAGACAATTCAGCTGATGATGCTTGTGTCTCGTACACAGCATATTATTCAACCTATGACAGTCTCATTAAGCAACTAGCCCACGAAACTGAACTAGCATTCTTCTGAGAGATTTTTTCATTTGGTACAAATAGTACTGACCCATATAAATGTTTCTGGTTTGCACTAAGGAATGTACAGTAGTTCTAGCTGGGTAGTATAACCAAACTGGTATAGCCTTGTTTTATCAGGTTCTTTTAATCATGTGTCATGTTTTGTTTTTCATTCAACGTTTGCTCAATTTCAGTAACATGACAATTTTTATACATTCTATAGTATTTTACACAACATTACCTAACAGTCCCTAAATTATAACTGACCTCCTGTTTGATTTATCTTACTTGGTTAACTAGCAGGAAAGCTTTCCTGTAGATCGGATGTGTTTAAGAGGAAAATCTGACAAGGTAACACTCTGAACAAGCGGCATTGATATGATTATGTGGGTTACCAAGCTCTACTTTGTTTTATTATGGCTTTACAGAAAATACAAATATAACATTTTATGAATGATCTTTCCAGTGTCATCACTTCTAAGAGTACATTTCCCATTTATTTAATGAATAAATATTTTAGGATGCTCTTAAATAAAGATTTTATAGCCTCAAACCAAACCAACAACTTACAAGTTAAATCATTTTATAATTATGTTCTACAGTGGTGCTTGAAAGTTTGTGAACCCTTTAGAATTTTCTATATTTCTGCATACATATGACCTAAAACATCATCAGATTTTCACACAAGTCCTAAAAGTAGATAAAGAGAACCCAGCTAAAAAAATGAGACAAAAGTATTATACTTGGTAATTTATTTAGTGGTGTGGTCGACCAACAAAGATCACTCCAAGAGCAAGGCGTGCAATAGTCAGCGAGGTCACAAAGGACCCTAGGGTAACTTCTAAACAACTGAAGGCGTCTCTCACATTGGCTAATGTTAAAGTTCATGAGTCCACCATCAGAAGAACACAGAACAACAATGGTGTGCATGGCAGGGTTGCAAGGAGAAAGCCACTGCTCTCCAAAAAGAACATTGCTGCTCGTCTGCAGTTTGCTAAAGATCACGTGGACAAGCCAGAAGGCTATTGGAAGAATGTTTTGTGGACGGATGAGACTAAATAGAACTTTTTGGTTTAAAAGAAAAGCGTTATGTTTGGAGAAAGAAAAACACTGCATTCCAGCATAAGAACCTTATCCCATCTGTGAAACATGGTGATGGTAGCATCGTGGTTTGGGCCTGTTTTGCTGCATCTGGGCCAGGACGGCTTGCCATCATTGATGGAACAATGAATTCTGAATTATATCAGAGAATTCTAAAGGAAAATCTCAGGACATCTGTCCATGAACTGAATCTCAAGAGAAGGTTGTTCTACCAAAGAATGGTTAAAGAAGAATAAAGTTAATGTTTTGGAATGGCCAAGTTAAAGTCCCTGACCTTAATCCAATCGAAATGTTGTGGAAGGACCTGAAGTGAGCAGTTAATATGAGGAAAACCCACCAACATCCCAGAGCTGAAGCTGTTCTGTACGGAGGGCTAAATGGGCTAAAATTCCTCCAAGCCGGTTGTGCAGGACTGATCAACAGTTACAGGAAACGTTTAGTTGCAGTTATTGCTGCACAAGGGGGGTCACACCAGATACTGAAAGCAAAAGGTTCACATAGTTTTGCCACTGACAAAAATGTAATATTGGATCATTTTCCTCAATAAATAAATGACCAAGTATAATATTTTTGTCTCATTTGTTTAACTGGGTTATCTAATCTACTTTTAGGACTTTGGGCATATTTATGCAGAAATACAGAAAATTCTAAAGGGTTCACAAACTTTCAAGCACCACTGTATGGACCAAAAAAACGTGTGAATTATGGTTCAATTTCCCAATGTTTTAGTGTTTTGTAGTATGTGGAATATATAGTGTAGATTTCTGTTGGTTCTGTTGCTTCCAGAACCAAGATCAGTGAAAAAGTGGTCAATCTCTGTTCAGAAACAGTGTAGTGAATATCTCCTAAATGCTTTTAATGACACTCAGCATATGGCAGTGGTAAAAAAAGTCAAGTTACAATGAACAATACTTAATTCTCAGCCTCTATGTCCACTGTATTGTTTTATTGAGTATGATTTCAATATCATGTATCAGAGAATTTAAATAATCATTTTCCATGACGCTTTATAACTCTCCCAGTCCCTGGAGGAAAACATGAACTTCTGCGCAACCTGTATATCTCTAATGTTTTAACCCAACAATTCCTGGTCAGGTTCATGGTGACAGAGAACACAGGGGCGACAGCCTGGCCTGAACAGGAACTCAGTTAATTGCAGGACAGACAGGGGCTGCTGTTTCAGCGCTGATGGATGATCATCCGATCAGCTTCCTTTCCTTTAGGCACAGCCAGTGTCTCCTGCATGTGATGTCCGACTGGACTGGAAGTAACTGCTTGGACTGGAACCTGATTCTCTGCTGTGGTAAGCTAGAGTATTAGGCCCTATTTTATCAATATTTCAGAAATTCTTAAATGAAGACTTCAAAGCTTAGAACGAAACCAAGCAGCTATGAGAGGCATCATGGTGTCATAACTATTTCAGTGTGAACAAAAAACAGGGTCTCCATCAGAGACAGTAATCCTCAACCAGGAACATTTTAGAATCTTTTAGTTTGTCCTATGATCCAGCAATGCGGGTATAGGGAATTGTAGTTCCAAGACCAAATTTGTTACTATGTTCTAATAATTTTTAACACCTCAGCTTCTATAACATTTCCGTTACAGGAACATAAACAGAGCTGTGAGGAACACGTCACTTTATGGCAATGCATATCACGGTTTCAGAAAAATTAACATTTTTAAATTTGCAAACTTGCCAAAGTCATTACTGAACATCCTCCTAAGCTCTGCTGATCAAACAGAGAATGCAAGTTCAACCAGGTGATGTTTAGTCAAAGTATTAGTATGTAACTATCAAAAATAAAGCTTAAACCTTTAAAACCTTGTGATCCTGGGGTCTGTTATGAGTACGTTATGAATGGTTCAATCAAGTAGGAAAGCATAATCTTAATGCCACTGCAGACCAAAAGTTCTCCAGGTAGCAGAAATATGACAACATTTCCATTCACTTTTTATGAGATGAAATGAAATTGTAAGCATCAAACCTATAATGGCACAATACTGCCTTTTAAAGCATAGCTGACATACTTTATATAGACAATACACCTATCCAAACATCCGGCAAGAACTGAAACTAGCATTATTGTGTAGGCAATTCCTGTGGTTCTTAATCAGGGAGGCAGAACTCACCACACTGTAAGCACAATAATCCAAAGCGATGAGTGGAAAGTTCTTCAGTGCTGAGATGCTGCTAACAAGAAACTGTGCATTAGGTTCATGATCCGTTAAGAGGCACGCATCTTCTCCATGTTACTACTGCAGCAGAAGTGCTCCATGAGAAGAAGAGGGTTTGCTGATCGGGACAGCAGCCTCGTCTGGCAAAAAAGCGCAGCAAAACGCGCGCGCGCGCACACACACACACAACCACGCACACACACACACACACACACACACACACACACACACACACACACACACACACACACACACACACACACACACAGTTCACTGTTTAGTTCTGTAAGAACGCTAGAGTCTGCTAGAGCAGAGTAAGAACGCCCCCTGCGGGTTGGTAACTCAAATCACTATTTAGGGTTTGATAACAATATACAGTACTAGTATTCGGTGTCTACTAAACATACAATATGTTGTATTGACGAAAATAGAGAATGGCCTAAAGAATTGTATAAGTCCTATTTCTAAAGTTCGAGGTCTCCATTATGACTTTAATCATTTGCAATTTTAGAGTGAGAAACTTGTTTTGAGGTACACAGGTTTACTCAAACAACGAACTAAAACGCTGGTTTACCACAGTAGGAACCTTACCACAGCTAGGTCTGAGGGAGGGACGGTTGGTCAACAATGTCACCTACCAAGCTCTGTAATGGGCTGGTGTCCCCTACAGTATACGCCTATGGCTGTGCTCTGTATGCTCCAACTTGTATCGACTATAACAGCACACGAACGATGTATCAATTTATCTTAGTTAAAGTGATTATCAGTGTAGAGTTTTGTATAACTTGCATTAAATATACATTACTTCATTCATTCACTTTCTACACCCTCCCAACCCAATTTAGGGTCAGGGGTGGCTATCCAGCAGTAGAGGGTGCAAGGCAGGAACTAACCCCTGTATAGGTTGCCAGTCCACTATGAAATCTAGGCTACCCAAGGAGGGTCTCTATTTCTTTTTCCTCCCCAATCCCACATGGTGGTTTTGCCAAGGCTGGAATAGGTGCATGCAAGATTCTATAAAGAAAACACTGATTTTGAGGTAAGAAAGTAAATTTTTTTCAACCAAGACTATATTTTGTTTAGTACTTATAGTATTGGGCAGATAAAACCAAGTAAATTATAATACATTAAATTGTTTGTTTTTCAAGTCAAAATGTGATGCATTTTTCCTCTGCTAAATTTCAAACCACTATGCTAATATAGCTAGCTAAACAATGGCTAAACAGGGTGGGGTGGGTTGTAACACACCTCTTTAAAAAGTGTTACAACCATCCCCTTACTTACAAACTAAGAACATCTTTCTTGATTTTGATAACCTTGCAGAATGCCTCGACAGTGAGAAAAGAAAAGACTGACAGAGGTGTGCCTGCAAATGTTTTAAAAAAGCATCTAATGAGGTCACAAAGAAGGGAAAGCCAGTCAGATCAGTTGCGAAGGCACATGGGATATGCCATGTAACACTCAAGCAGATACTGCAAATCACTGCAAAAGCTGAGAGACCAGGGGTCCAGTGATCTTCCCAGTGTAGGTTACAGGAGCAGCAACAAAAGTTTTCTCTGAGGGTGCAGGAGGAATACTGAGAATTCTGAGACTCATGATGAAAAACTTTTGTGTTGTCTGCATGGAAGCCATTTGGCCACTCAAAGCCAAAGGAAGGTGGGTAAAATGTGCCCTATTGCAGTCTCTTTGGGGGGGCCCACCAAGCCTGTACTCCAGGCTTACCAACAATCATTTGTCACCATTGTGACTCTGATTAAGAATACAACACATAGACAGACACACACTCACACACTGAGTCATTTTTTTTATTTGACTAACATGTAGCCTACATGTTCAGAGGTGCATTGTAGTAGAGTGTTTCATTAAGCATATATATCATTAAGGAAGTTTGTTCTAGTACACTAATTTACATACACATTCACACAGTCCTGAGCCAAACAGAAAGTGGATTTGAAATTTATGGTTTAGTCAGAGAGAGAGACATTGTTCTGGATTGTTCTTTTTGAGAATATTTGCATGATGTGTCCTCTGTTTTTGTTTCTTTTGTCTAATTGTTTACAACTCTACCCCAGCATGTGTTACAACCTACCCGGTAGTGGGGGTAGGTTGTAACAAAGGAACACCATGTATTTTGACATCAACTCACAAAGTCTGTGGTAATCACAGAGAGGTTTGAATTAGCGCCCATTTGTAGTAAACATATGTGTTTACTTTGTATAAAAGTTTGTGAACTCTAGCTAAAAAATTCAGAGAGTTTTACAGGTGCTGAAGCAAAAATGTGTTACAACCATACCCGGTCTCCCCTACTTCATTCATTCACTTTCTACACCTCCCAACCCAATTTAGGGTCAGGGGTGGCCTATCCAGCAGTAGAGGGTGCAAGGCAGGAAACTAACCCCTGTTAGGTTGCCAGTCCCACTATGAAATCTAGGCTACCCAAGGAGGGTCTCCCAAGGGTTTTCCCCAAGGTTGGAATTATCCACTCCTCTGCAAGTTCTATAGGTCCACAGTAGAGAGCATCCAGACCAAATAACCATATGGTAATGGCCAGCACTACTATTGTGGAATGGAACCCCCGTTAAACTGGTCACACCAACAGCACCCACCAGATCATGAAACAAGGTTTCATATCCTTGTTCACTGAAAAGGACATTGCATTAAATTAACATTACATTACATTAAGGACAAGAACATTAAAAACAAAACATCCATACTGAACACTATCCTCTACAACTGGCACACATATTTTGCAGCTTTTGCACAATTTTTTTACACATGCATATTCAAGGAAGAGTTTATTCTGTATTTATTGTCTGTATTTATTGTACTGTTGATTACTGTTTATTGCATTGTGTCCTTGTCTCAGCTTGTTTAGCACCAGAGAAGCAGCCCGGATATGTTTCATTATACTGTACCCCCAGTATATTTATAATGACAATAAATTGGAACTGAATTGAATTGAAATGAAAAGGTTTTTTCTTCCTCATAGATTTTAATGAGTTTTTCCTTGCCACTATCACTCCAGGCTTGCTCAGATGGTGCTGTGGACCTAGATATTTGTAAATATGCTTTGAGACAATGCTCTGTTGTTATGACCCAGTCTAGGTTTGGGACACCAGAGTATTAAAAGTTGAAGGAAAGGGTGCCAACAGCCAACACAGTCCATCACCACTCACAACCCTGAGGAATACACAAAAAAGTATGTACAACCAGCATCCAAAATCCATGGGGAAAGTGAATAATCAGGCTAAAACGGGCAGTGGTCGGCCCAAGGCTAGGCCCAGAAAATGGCATTGGCAAGCACTTTCGCTGTTAGTTGGTGCGCCATGTGAAGGGCTTCATTCAGCCCTTGTTATTTCCCCAGTGTGTGTGTGTGTGTGTGTGTGTGTGTGTGTGTGGTGTTATTTTGTTCTGGCAGCTTTGGCGGGACCTTGTGGCGAGGGTTCGGCACGACGAGAGACGCGCTCACTCCTCCGTCAGCCTATAGATGGCGGCGGCTCATCATGTACGCACCTGCAGACCATGAAGTGAGCCCGCTCTATTTAAGAAGCGGCTTGGAGGGTGACTGATTGCTGGTCCATCAGCGTGTTAACGCCGGTAACTCAACGACCCGTTAACTCGCTAGTCCTTAACACTAGCATTCACTTTGTGTATGTTTTATGCTGACGCGCGTTTCTTTAGCCTTTTTAAGCCTGCTGCTGCGCTTTCGAGCAGCCCTTCCTCGGACACGACTGAGCTCGGTTCCTCTCCGCGCCACGGACCAGATCCCCACGGACTACCGCTCACCACACCACTGAACTCACCACGGGCACTTCTGCACTGCACAATGTAAATAAACTGCATGTAGCGAAAGCATGTAGAGAAACAGATGGACTAAAGTCTGTAATTGTAGAACTCCAAAGTGCAGATGACCAAAGAATAAGCAGAACATAAACTGAAAAATATAGAATCTAAGACTTTTACACAATGAATTCGGAAAGACTTCATACCCTTTTCGCTTTTTTTCTCATTTTGTTATTTTGCGGTCTTGTCATAAAATAAAAAACAATTATAAAACCAACAACAAATAACCCTCCACCATTGTACGTTTATGTGTTTATGTGTTGTTTGTGTAAAAAGTGAACGATATTGGGCCCCTTCTGAAACAGTGACGCTCTCTACCCACTAGGAGGGGCTGTCAAGTCAAATTTACTACGAGATCCTGTAATAGTAATTAAAAGGAATATAGCCATTTTCATTCACAATGTAAATATTTTTATTATTACTTAATTAGTATTTGTTAATATTTTAAATATCTGAAATCGTGTAATGCTTATTTGTATCTCAGAGCACACACGCATTTGCACAAATGCATTTTTTTGAGCCTGTTTACTGCTCTGATGTGTTGTACAGTTCCTATCTATACTCCAAAGGAGGGAAACTGCAGGACTCCACACCTATCGTAGCCTTTATTTTACCTGAAAAAGTCAACCATGTACATTCTTTCTGTCGAATTCTTAAGACGAAGCAGAAAAAATATGACACAAGATAATGTTTGCGTTAGCAAAGCCACTGTGTAATTAATATTGTTAACAGTCGTGTTGTGTTCCAGCTAAACTTGCTTGAAAAGTTTGTTTAGTTCAACATCACTTTCAGCATCAATGGCTTTTAACAACAAGGTTATATCGATACTAGTCCTACAGTGTACATACTTAGGTCGGGCCAGTTTAGCATAGGCTAATCAATTAAGCTAAAGAACGTCTACTGTGGGAGGAAAATGGAGCACTGGGTAAAGCTGCATGGGACATGTCGAGAACTCATGGACATTGCTCATGGACATGTAGAGGAACATGCAAACTCCACAGAGACGGAGTCCAAGGTCGGGATCAAAACCAGGGATGCTGGAGCTGAGGCAACAATCTATATATATATATATATATATATAGATATATATGTATACACACACACACACACACACACACACACACAACACACACACACACACACACACATATATATATATATATATATATATATATATATATGTATATACATATACATATTACATATATATGTATATACATATACATATAAATATATCCTCTGAATATGATATTTGTTCTACTTTTTTATTCTACTTTTTCCACTTTAAAATGGTTCCTGAAGAGGCTTGTAGATAGCTATATATAATTATATATATGTATTACAGGGTTAGTTTAGACAATGAAAACTGAAAAACACCTATCATTTTAGTGTGGGAGGTTTCATGGCTAAATTGGACCAGTCTGGTGGCCAATCTTCTTCATTAATTTCATATCGCACCAGTAAGACCAGATTGTGAAGGTTCAATTAGCTGGGTAAGAGCACAGTTTTGCTCAAAATATTGCAAATGCACACAACATTATGGGTGACATAACCAGAGTTCAGATGGTTTGATGAACATGAAAGTGAAGTTGAACATCTCCCATGGCCTGCACAGTCACCAGTTTATTAGTAATAGTAAAATATTATTGAGCCACTTTGGGGTGTTTTTGGAGAAGCGAGTCAGGAAACGTTTTTCCTCCACCAGCATCACGTAGTGGGACCTGGCCACTATCCTGCAAGAAGAATGGCTTAAATCCCTCTGGCCACTGTGCATGGACCTTGTATATGTCATTTCCAAGACGAATTGACGCTGTATTGGCCGCAGAAGGAGGCCCTACACCCATACTTATAAATTATTGTGGTCTAAAAAATGACAGGTGTTTCAGTTTTTCATTGTCTAAACCCCTGTATATGCAGCCTACTATTTCACTTTAGACATATTTGACAGGAAATGATGCGTCAATTACCTAGAAGAACCTAGAAGATCTTGCTGATTGATCCAGATTAACTCTCTTTCCCCCTTATACCTGTCATCAAACAGCAGGATATGTCAGATATCAGTTTTTTTAAAGGAAGGTGCAGTGGTGAGGGATATCAGTTTAAGGGATATCAGTTTTAAGAAAAACTTGTAAGTAGTTGGGCTATTTGTTGTTGATGTGGGATAGCTAACTAGCAAAACGTTTTTATTTCATGCCTGACAACAACATGTCTATCATATATCTAAAATCAATTACTTGTTTCATTATAATGTTTAACTTCAAATTCCGTATGCAAATATGCAAAAGTCTAGTAATATGCCAGATATACCACATGTGCAGAATATAAACACTTAGAAATAAAGTCAGCTATGGAAACTAAATCTATAGATGGGTTGTTTAACATACATGGTGCTTCATGTTTAAAGGAACAAATTCAAGTCAACAAATCAATTTAAAAAGTTTTGTAGGTGTGTAAAAGGGGACATATATAAAAACAATGTATAGGAAATAGACCAATGTATGAAAAATATGTTTTATATACAGTATAACTAACATATTTAAATCCATATAGTTTTCATTTGTATAAACCTTTGCATATGGGGGACATAAGCATGATGCAGGCCCATGTAATGTACAGTTATTTACAACATACTGCTTCTTCTTTAAAAAGTCTCTTACGTTGCCTGACTTTTTCTTTTTTTTTTCCTTTTTCAGTATGTTGTGTAGTACATAAGTTTATCGCAGTACTGTAGAATACCGACAAGGAATAGCAATAGAAAGTTCATAAAAAGAAATAAAGCACAAATTCAGCAATTTAACAATTTATTCATGTTCTGTTTTACACACAAGACTTACATTGATTGAATGTGTCATAGCCTTGTGGTCTCAAAGCACACAATTATTATTAGCTGCAACACAGTGACTATTGTTTCAGCAAAAGTGGGACTGTTTCTTTGCAGAAATACTGTATTATCTTTTACTTTTATGCACAAGCTTTCTAAAGAGAGGTCAAAAGTGATGACCTAGGACTGCATGATCGAGAGAGATTCCTTATAGATCCCTTATTCTGCGTTCTCCCATCCTTAATTAGCATTGCAGGAGGAAATTTTTACTCAAAATGTTGTTTACTGTTTTGCATAGATATGATGCCAATTTATAACACTGTCTGTCATGCAGTCAAACATATTGCAATCATAAACATACCCTATAACTGGAAGTCAACCACTTTAAAAGTACTAAAACAAATACTTGGTTCTATAGTTCCATGAAATCCTATTCTACATATTTTTTATCTTATATTCATGTTTTATTGTAACATTAGGTTAAAAAGTTAATGTAGGAAGCATGAATGAACGAACATAAAATTAGCTGATTCAGACAACTGCACTGGAGCAAACGGGAGGTGGAGACATATTAGGAACTGGAAGGCAGGGCCAGGAACTGAGAGGTGGGACCAGGGAACTGTCATTGCAGTGTCTTCAGTTATATGAACATAGTGATTTCTCGATTATTACTTCATATGACTTTTGCTGTAATTGAACAAAGCCGGCCATATTGCTTACATCTTCTCAGCAGTCTTTTAGTTTTCTTCTCTATTCCCTCACTAAAACACATACCCCCCTTCTGCAATCTTGTCAAGATTTTCAAACTCATCTTTCATTTTCTGGAGGTTAACAATGCGTACCTCAAAGCCAGGCTTTTTCTCATCCTCCTCTGTCTTAATCAGTAACTCAAAGTACTCTTTTGCGACAGGGACCTTGGTTTCAGTGCAATCTCATCCAGCCTCCTAAGGCACTGGAAAGACAACTTAACCAATTTCATCAACGTGGAATAAATATTTTTGTACTCTTTATCTAGTTGTTCCAGTATATCTTGGTGACATAAATGCTGCCTTTGCCTTGTTGAAGTTATCCATTAGCTCTTTGATAGTTTGTGTGTCTTTTTTATTGTCTCATATGTCCACATAACCCTCTCCTTTACATGTTTGGAATAATGGCCAGTTTCCGGTGCACATTTACACATTTGCCCCCATCATCAGAAAACACAGCACAAGTTGTTGATAGCATCTTCTTCAGGAAGGAAGCAGCTGGAGTGGCATGTGTGAAAAAACACTTGTTGCAGTTCATTGTAAAGCAGTTAACAGCGGTTCTAGTTGGGATGAACCGCTTCTACCTCTTGTTCAAAATTCTCATTTTCCATCATCTTTTCATTCTGATTTTTCCAACATCTGCTGTTTGCTTTCAATCTCTGCGCATTTTGAGAGAGACCTGCCTTGATCTGAGGGGTCAGGGACTCCATTACCTTTGCAAGTCGTTCACGCTCTTCCAAGACCTCAATAGTCAGAGTGAGATCTCTGCTTTCAATGTCATCCCAGTGCTCTAAAAAATGCCCTCATTTTTTTTAAGTTAGAGCCCCAGGGTCATCTCATTCTGTTTGTTAGTATCATTGCAGTTGTCTTCATCCTCTGAATCATTATCAGAATCCTCTTCAGTCACATTCTGAGCATACAAAGCTGAGTTTGTTGAAAACTGAAGTGAGTGGAGAGTCCCTTTTTATTTTTTTGGCAGGGGTACTTCAGCTGCACGGATTGCCTCTAGAGCTGGGATGTCTTTTTGCCATGTGCAAATGTCACCATAATCATTATGTTTTTCTGCAATGTCTTTGCCAAAGATTGAGAGGATTGAGTCAAATATGTATTTCTGAGTGGGACTGAGGCGGGCAAGAGAAGCCTGAATGACAAAGCAGACAGCATCAATATGCTGAATCCCCAAAGGATTACAAAGGAAGTTCTTAATCTGCTCTGTGATCTGTTTGTCATGTTCAATACCGCGGGTATCTCCAAACCCTGGAGTATCCACAATGGTCAAAGAGTAGGGCACCTGAAAGCCTGGTTGGTTGTACAGCTCATAAGATGTGACTTCAGTTGTCTGACTTTCTGCCTGTGAGCGATTGGTTACTTCATTGATCAGTTTGAAGCGATAGTTTTCCTCCCACTTCACACCTAGAATATAGTTGATCATGGCATTGATGAGGGTTGTTTTTCCAGAACCTGTTGCCCCAAGTAAAAGGATCACTTTGTTTTTTGTTGCCTCCACCTTCTGCCCAAAAACACAGTGTGTGACACCCTCATTCTTACTATACCGGTTCTCCAGGTGCAGTATGCGAACATTTGGGCTGCCTTTTTCTAAGACAGAAGATTGGTTCAAGAAGAGATGACTCCTTGTTTCCGGTGATGTTTTTTTAGGCTTGTCAGAAGGGTCAATAGTAGTCTCCACACTAGGGAGACTCATTCCTGCATTTCCACAGTTTGCTGAAACTCTTATTGTGTAAGGAGTGTTGTTTTTTAGGGTCTTCAGTGTGCACTCTCTCTTTGTGGAGGTTGTAGATACCCATGGTTTACCTTTCGTCTCCTGTGTGTACTCTACAACGTACTCAATGACTTCAGCTTGATCTCCAATGGATGTAGAAATGTCCCAAGTTATTGTTATTGCACCTGATTCTGCTGATTTCATTTTGGGAGGTCCAGGAGGACTACATGGGCGGGTCTTGACAAATTGTGTTGCATCACTAGTCAGACTTACCCCTGGGCAGCACACAGCCTGGCATCTAAAACAATATTCTTTATTTGGCTCTAAATCCTTGACAGTGACCTGGGTAGAATTACTCTCTGTGTTCAATTTAATCCACTCTGAACTTTGTACTGTTTGGTACAAGATTACATATGACTCCACATTATTGTTACCATGTGAAGGCTTGTTGATTTCCAGATGAATACAGTTATGTTCAGCATGCAAGATGGTTGGCACAGGTGGCTTTGAAGGAAGGTCATACTGTGAACTCAACAGTGAGCCCTTCTCATAAACATGGATTTGTGAGGCTGTGCTGCCTTTGCTTGGGATTGATGTGATGCAGAATGCAACATTTTCTCTTTCACAGTTGGCCTTCTTGAACTCTATGAACAGTCGTACACTTTGCAAGGTTAGTCTAGCCACATCACCACAGAACCACTGCTCTGCCTTTGGGGAGCTGGGGTCACACGAGATACTTCTGTCACTGTTCTCTGATGTTTCTTTAAGATATTTCTCCATGTCAGAAAGGTGTGAGTCTTGCTCTTCTAGATATGTGAATGCAAAAACTACCACATAGTCATTAGCTGACTTTAGAACTTCTTTGATCAAGTCATTACTGGAGGAAAACACAGGGACCTCTTTCATGATGTCCAGGTATGATCTGAGAACGTTCATCTCTTTTTCTCGATCATTCATATATGCAGATATGAGAGCACCCTGGAAGGGAGACCTCTCCACACTGATCAGTAACGTCACGAGCTCCTGTTCTTCTGTTCCTCCCCCCCGTATAGATGGAAGAAGCTTACAGAGCTGTTTTTGGAACACCATTTTATACTCCAAACACATGTCTTTGAATTTTCTCAGCTTGGCTTTGATTTCAGTGAACACATTGGCCATATCATCATTCATTAGGTCCTGGCACTGCATGTCAGCATCATCCAGGGCATCGATGATGTGGTGGGCACGTCGCACCAGACTGACGCTTATTTCCCTAACCAGCTTAGCAGCTGCTGAGTCCAGTTTATTCAAGGGGTAGAGCCACACAGACATGGGTACAGCACATTCCCCATTTTCCCCAAGAAGCTTTGGAAGCTCTGAGTACACCTTAATGGCATCAAGGAAGGACACTGGGTTGTTGTCCAGAGCAAAGTCTCCATGGAAGTACAGCTTGAATTTGGTGCTCTCTTGCTGTTTTTTCAGCCTCGGTCATTTCAGTGATGCCTCCCCCTCAATCGATATGAGATGAATCTTTTTGATGCACTGCTTGCAGGTTTCCTTGTATTTTCTGATGGTTTTTCATGTGAGGAAATCTCCTCCTTGTCCAAAAAACAAAAAAAGCCTGAGCACCATACGAATTGCAGTAACAACATGTGTGGCAGAGCCCTCCTCAAACATATTACAGTGTTTAATGTTCCCAGCTCCAAGATGTTCCATAGTTAGCTGCTCAAAACGTGTCATAGTCTTGTACTGCAGGGTGACTCGAGAATGGTGCTTAGATGTTTTCCTGTTACTTAAGAATTCTGCTGACCCTTTCACACTGACTAACCCAGAGAGAAAACTAGCCTCAAGTGAGGCAGCAACATTCAGAGCTGATGACTTGGCTTCACTGGAATCTGAGGCGATGATTTTAAAGTCAGTGTTTGACTGTGGCTTCACATTTATGTTTTTCTTCAATGTCTTTGAATCCCAGAGTGTGATACCTGTATTTAGAAAGCATCATGACAAATACAGTTAATGAGTATATTTACACATGTATTTATATGTACTATAAAATATTATTCTTCTAATGTATTGCAAATCAATTTCTATTCAGAGCAGAATAAAAGTAGAATGAATTGTTATTACATACCCATCTTCATATTTTACTGATCTCATGTAATAAATGCTATTTACCCCCCAAAAAGCATTAAAATCACTAAGAACTATTTCCTGAGGAATGTTTCAGATATGGTGATTAATTAAGAAAACCAGGGTCTCTGTCAATGTATGACTATGCAAAACATTTGAAGGCTTTAAAAAACAGAAACCTAATTTTGTTCACAGTTTTCTTCAAAAAATATGCATGGAAAGAAATCAGATTTAACTTTTAGTTCTAGTTTTAATTGTAAATTGAATTTCTAATTTGGTTGAAGTGGTGCATTTTTTTAAAGAAGTGCAGGGGTGCCAATACTTTTGATCATGTATATAATATAATATAATATAATATAATAAAAATATAAATACACAAGATACTACTACTGCTACTACTACTACAATAATAATAATATAGTAATTATTTGAATCATCTCAAAGTAAATGTTTTTACTACAATAACAATTAATTAGTTTGCTATAATGTAATTGTAACCCGGGAAGGTAGGACCCAATAAATACCAAAAAGAAAGTCAGCCGCTTTTAAAAGTAGCGAAAGTAACGTTAATGTGCGGTGGGTATTGAACCCGGATCACTCTAATGCACCATGGGCGTGCTGCCATTGAGCTACCCGAGAAATGTGATTAAATTAGGAAGTAGTGAAGGGAATTCCGGCTCTTTTCAGAGAGCCGACTCTTTTGGCTCAGCTCACTAAAAAGAGCCGGCTCTTTCGGCTCCCAAGTGGCTCTTTAGATTTTTTTGTAGCTTAATGTATTACCAAATTATGTGTAAAATGAATTCCTAATGTAAAACACATAGTATCCAATGTTTGCTATTATTAATATGTTTTTTATTTATACACTTACAACAGTAAAATAAAGTGTAAAACACAAAAACGAAGACCCATCTCAATTACAGGTCCAATCTGGTCTCAGGTCTCTGATTGTGTGTATTATTTGTAAATTTGTAACTACATACAGGTATATATTCCTGTCGCGCATATTCCTATTTTATCCAGGTGTAGTCTGACTATTTAAAGAGCAAACTCCTCTCGCTCTGTGTTCCCTGCGCAGTTACTGTGTCTGTAACAGACAGACAATCAGGTGCGGCAAAATAAATAAATAAATAAATAAATAAATATATTTTTTAGATTACATTCATTAAACATGTACAAGTATAACGCAACGAAATGTAGTTTAGCATCTAATCAGAAGTTCAATAAGCAGCAATGTGTCGGAATGTAAAATAAATAAAAAATATATATATAAATCGGCTCACTATCAGGAACCGGCTCTCGTCGTTCAGTTCAAAGAGCCGGCTCTTAGAGCTGGATCGGTCGCAACCGACACATCAGGAAGTGAGTGGCTCAAACAAAAGATACTTCGCTAACAGCCGAAAAAGCAAGACGCCGAAAACACGCAGGGATAATCGGCGAATAGAAACGCTAATAAAACCGATCTGGCGGCGTAAAGAGCGAGAAAAAAAAAAAAACTAAAGTAAACACACTCGTTCAAACGTGCCGACTCAAACGGCCTGAGTCGACTCCGTTAACAATTCGCGAGTCAGAGCCGAGAGTTGTGTAACAGCAACAAAGCCGGGGTTGTAAGAACACAATAGGAAAGCGCTGACAAAAAAACAGCGCTGGCGACGCAGGGAACAGCAAAAGCAACACCCGATCGCTAGTATAAGCTCACAAACACTGAGGCCGTTTCTCAATACCAAGTACGCGAACTTCGGCTCGCGTATTTTCCAAGTCTGTACTAGGAAGTTCGACTTGCGAGTACATACTCCAGAGGACGGGAGAACGCAGTTCGGTTATTCTACAATTGGAACAGCAGTGTACTTGGCTATGGAGACAACACGGTTTACTTTTTACACATAGATAAAACATGTTGTATAAAGCCTGTCAGTGGTGGAAGAAGTGCTCAGTTCTTTTACTTTCCATTAA